>CAJJDP010000072.1:122475-146278 GCA_905182995.1 Paramecium octaurelia
TACAAATAAACAAACTAATATAATAGATTAATATCAGTAGTTTCGACCACAAGAGTTTTAAGTGGGATATATTCTACTTTATGAGTTCTAATTGAGTCTTCTGATGCCTTGTTCAATTTCAAATCAATCTTCTTCTTTGCAAACAGAGAATCAATCAATTGAAGATTTTTCAAGTTGCTTGCTTATTTTAGATTTTTATTGCAAAAAGTTATTTGATTTCTAATAATATTCCTTCGTGTCTTTCATTTCTAAGAATTACCTTGAGTATTGGATATATACGAAGAAAACCAATTATTCTTAACAAATTAACTTAGTTCTTGATTTTACATTAATAAAAATAAAATGTTTTAAGCAGAGAAAGGTGCTAATGCTATCCCTGGATACACAGGGTAATGATTCTTATTTATTATGATTAGATTTATACCTAGTCAAGACTATGATCAAGATTTATTACAAATTTAAGGCAATAGAAATCACATTCCAAGTATTTAGATTATGATTAATCTCCAGACTACGCAGGGTTTGTTCCAGGCATTAAGTCAGAAAACCTATTCGGAAAGACTTTCGGAAAAATTACTTTACTTTCCAGCACTCATGAACATCATAGAGGGTATAATCCCAATAATTAATTCAAGATCTGATTTACCTGCAGACATTAGGTACAAAAGCGAAGTGAAAGAGGCTTATTGTGATCAACGAGACTAAAGGGGAAGAGATATTAATCTCTATGGCAAATTAGACTCAGAAACATCAGTAACTGTTATATATGCTATTTTCCTAGAAAGCTCTTGCCTATACTCTGTCCAATCTGACCCACTTTGAATAAACTAACACTCTTCCTAAAAGAAGTAATTAGCTCTTTTTATATTCAAAGGTGACTCTAGGGAGAGACAGAGTAATTTAACCTATGAAGAAGCTTTACAAAAATTAAAATGATTATTAATAATAGATAATTATATATGTTAGATTGTTAAGATTATCTATTAACTTTAACTACTCAAAGAAATTCTAACTTATACTTATAATCTAAGTTTATATTTTATCAAATTATTAATTTTTTTTAGGTTCTATTCGATTTTTATTAGTCTTTTGTATTGCCTCATAAAGAGATTACTAATCAGATCATCAAGCTATCATTGAGATTTATTTAGAATTTTAAGTATTTATACAAAATAAAAAATTACCTTATATATTATAATAAGAGGTTTGGCTATTAAATGCTTTAATATTTTCCTAATAAAAGATTCACATCTTTTAATATTTAATCATCAATAGCTATTATTCAATCGTCATTCTGTATTTTAAGATACTTTTTATATTTTATTTATAATTTTCTAGCTATGAGTTCGTCTGAAAAAAAAACAATAAGAATCCTTTCTGTATTACCTTTGAATAGTCGGAATTAAGATCCATATCAAATTTAACCAGACCAAAAATAAAATGATTTAGGCTTTCCATAATAGAAAATATTTAGAAACAGCTCAAATTACGAATAGGGAACTAGATAAACTTTACTCCCTCACAATAAAATTCCATCTAATGAGTTTGGATTATAATCATCATAGCATATTTAATAGAATCGTGTTAATTCATTAATGGTTGATAAAAGCTAATAAAATACCTCTCAACGAAAAGTCCCTAAAAAGATTATATGTATCCCAAATCCTCAAAAAAATTTAAGGATTAAAGTAATTAAATCAGAGGACACGTCTAAAATGCCAATTTCAATGAGTTCTAATGAATAATATTCGTAACCAAAGTATCAAGATAATCATAGATAACTATATATGGCACAAATTGATCCACATTCGCAAAATAGAACCCAGCAACCAAATAATTAATCAAGACATATTATTGAAAAATAAATATATTAGTAATATTTTGAGTAGAACACATAATAGCACTAATAGAAATAACACTTTTAATAATAGTAATAATCATCAAAGTAACAATAAACATAATAATAATATGATTAAGAGTAATTAATCTAAATCTTAAAGTTATAATAATAGAAAAAATTATTATAAAAATAGTAATAGGAATAGGAAGAGGAAAGCCTATAATAATTGTAATCAAACAAATACTTTTTATAGTCATAATAATAGTAATGGTAACAATAATAATAGTAATGGTAACAATAACAATAATAATAGTAATGGTAATAATAATAATAATAATAATAATAATAATAATAATAATAATAATAATAATAATCAGATCAAGAAGAAGAACAAATTCTAGCAAACACTCTGTTTCAGACTGTTTAACTAACTTGTTTCAAATGTAAAACATAAATAAGTAAAAATATATATTCCTTGAAATGTTAACATTTTTATCACTATGATTGTTTTCTTGAGTTGGTAGAAAATTAAATTTTAATGAATAACAATAGACCAAATATTTCGTGTTTGTGTAATACCAAAATTAGTGCTTCTATATTGAAAGGTTTAGGTGCAAAGAAGGGTGAATTAGAAGAAAATCTTTTCAAAAAATAATTAAGAATTTTAAAAACTAATTATTAATAAAAAATTATTTCCTGCAATTACTGTGATTATTTTTGTATCAAAGATTAAAAATTGAAAAATAGTATGGTTTGTTAAAATGATCATGAAATTTATAAGAAATCTTATTACAAAAATTGAAAAATCAAAATCTTTATATTATATTATTGATGTTTTTTGTTTCTTGAGTAATCTACCTATATTATATTATCATAGATAAAAATGGAATTTATTTTTTATTTTATCTAGAATAATCATTTAAAAAAATTAAAAATCTTAAAAATTAAAACAAAAATATTTTGATATTTTGATATAATTAAGTATAGATAATTTGATGTATCAATTAAATAAAATCAAGATATACTTAATAATAAAAACTAAGACGAAAATGTAATATAGGATCTTTGATTGTTAATTCTTAGGTTAAAACTGAAAAAAAAGTTTATGATAAGAACTTATTGATTAAAATAGTTAAATATCATATATAATTCAACTTATATTAAATTTATTATATTATCCAATAAAGTGACTTAATTAGCATTCAGTAGTTGACAAATCTGAATCAGAAAATGATTAGATATAATCTATAAATAAATAAAAATAAGTTAATAATAATTGGTAGAATTAATATATATTCTTGCTAATAATGAATTTTAAGTAGATAATTTCTTCACTTTATTTTAGTTTACTACTTGTTTTGAAAACAATTAGAAATTTCAGAAATTTTCAAATATTTGAAAAATTTTTACAATCCTATAAATATATAAATTATATCCAATTTTTCTACATCTCCAAAGGTTGGATTAGATTGATATTAAATTAAATATGATTATGAAATTCTATTAAAATAAAAAGATCATTTAAAAGTAAAAGGAAAGCACTTTTAAGGGGTCAATTCATATGTATTTATTCTCCAATGAAAGTCTCTAAGTGTAAGTGACAAATTATCACTTCTTTAAATTCAATTACAAGTTAAAAAGAAAAGATTTTTGCTTAATTAATTCATAGAGTTGCATTTAGAGCTTTTAATTTAACTAGCAATTCTATCAATTCACCAATTACTATATTAATTGGAATAAGCCTACACTTATAAAAAATACATAAAGATTTGTTATAATAATTCTTAGCCTAATTTTATATGAATTTAAATCATAATTATCACAAGGAATATTTGTGAAAAGAACTAACATATAAGGATTCAAAAAATATGAAATTGTTTAGTTAACTTAATTCATGACTAAGAAAACAATATATAGATTAATTAAATGAGAATCTAAGGGCAATTATAAGAGAGATCAAATTAACTTCTAATTATCTTAATTAATAAAGAGATCTAAATAATTTTCATTCCCTAAGTGCAATAAAAGAACTTGGCTATTTATGATTATCTACTTAGACTTTAAAATTATAGTAAGCGGATAATCTTTCTGGTAGTCATGTTTAAGATAAGTTTATTCTACAAAACAGCTAGGTGGAAAATGATTATTATAATTAATTTTTATATGAATGATAGTGGTTTGGGAATTTACGGAACCAGTTATAAAACTATGATATAGACAACAAGGGAGAATACCATCTAGGATCATTTATATCTCCAAACTTCTTATCATAATAAAAAATCTGTTAGAATCAAGACCAAAACAGTTAATGACTCTATTTTTAATGGACTTAGAATAGGTACAACAACGCTTCAATCCCATAGATCGAGATATCAATCTACTCAACAGGAATCAAGGTAATTAAGTTCTGCAGGCTATCAATCTCAGCAGTACAAGGGATGTAAAAACTATAAGTGTTTAAAAACTATTTCAGATTTGTAAGAGGCCTAAGAAGAGAATCTGTAAACCATTAAGGCATTGACACAGGAGATAGATAAATTAAGGAAGGAGTTACAATCAAATACTAAATAGATTATCAATGAAGACAAATTAAAAGAACGGTTAGTTTCAGCGACAGGCCGAGTCTAAGTCTATAAATCATTAGGCTTGTTTGGATAGAGTATAGATAGTAACTAGATGGCGAACATTTCCAAAACTGATTCAATTGTTTTGAATAGAACGATTTCGTAATTTCACAAAGGAGAAAATATTAATATTTCACAATTGTTAAATAATTAATAGAGTGCTGAATAGGAAACAATAAAGTTATTAGAAATATATCATAAGTCTCAAATCTAAAATTATTCCTATCATTCTTATAAGGGTAATCAAAACTAAATCCCATATATCAAATGCGATAAATGTGATTCCATTAAGAACCTGCACATCGTCCGATTAGAATGTAAGCATCAATATCACATAAATTGTTTCATTGAACACATCAGATTTTAATTGTCAAAACAATAGGACAGTTTTAATATAGTTGGAACTCTACAGTGCCATTGCAATGCAAATATTCATTTGAACTAGATTAAATTGTTAAATCAACCGGAGTTCTCAATTATATACCAAATTATTGCAAACTTTTAACTTTTTCTATTAGCAAAGAGCCATTATTTAGCCAATAATTAGAATCAGAAGTAGAGCATCTAAAAGTGCATCAAAGAACATTGCTACTTCATTATCATAGGGGAGGAAGATAAGATATCATATTGTCCATTGTGTTGTGAATTTAATTTATTTGTGTAAATTAAATTTATTTGATTTATTATAACAATGAAAAAAAATAAATAGTATAAGTAATAATTACCAATTATTATCTAAAAGTAAGAAGACCATCTGAGAGAGAGTAAGTATAAATAACAATATAGGAAAGCTAAAGGAAGTTATATGTATGATCATTCATTATCAGTCGAAAGAGGACGCTAATATCAAAGTAAAAATAAAATCTCGATAAGAAGTTCAAGTAACAGATAAAAGCAGTAGAATGGCGAATAAACATTTTTATGTGGTTTGATCCCATCATCAAAGAATATCAAATACTAAAAATCTAAGTTCACTCTTAATACTGAAGAAATTAATAAACATAATCAAAAATTATAGGTTGATGTTTAATTGCTCTATCAACTTATCATCCAGGATTAATTTAAGTTAAATAAATACTAAATTCCCAAACAAATACTTACAAAGTTGAATCAATCTAAATTAATTGACTCCATCTAGAAAGACCATAATAATCTTTCCTACAATTAATAGAACTTAGAACATTGTTAATTGTGTACGAGATCATGCTATGGAAAAATAGTTCAAACTAATTGCTTACACTTTTATCATTATGATTGCTTTCAATCATATTTGGAATTGTGTGTAAAAAAAGGATACCCTCAAATCTATTGCCATTGCAAAGCCAAGATAGCACAATAAATAGTTCTTCATAATACAAACCAATTAATAACCCATCGATATTTTTAGAATCAATACCAAAAGATTTAAATCAAGTATTTTAAATACCATAATTTTGAAAAATGTGTAAATTCATTTTGTAATTTCTTTTGGATTAAAACAAATCAAAGTTCTAAAAGGAAAACATCTATTTTATAATATTGTCCTGTTTGCTTAAACAAAAATTTTGAAATAGGCATACAAATGGAATAGATATTTTAAAAATTTTGATTTATATTTATTTTGTAAACATTAATCAAATAATTATTATCTAAATTAATTTAAGAGTAGTCTAAGCAAGTCAAATTATTTATGATATTTTAAGCATCAAATAGTTTAAATATGTATCAACAAAATAATTTATTATAAATTAGTGATACTTTATATTATAATTATCTAAATTAGAGTTATATCAGAAGTATTAAATGTTTAATCTGATCAAATTTAATATCAAGAATTCTTCTAGTTTTCCTTACTCTTGAAAATATAATTTCCTGAAGAATAGAATTATAGGATTCCATTAATCAATAATCAAATAATAATAATAATAATAATTAAGTTTAAAACATAAATATTAAGTAATAATAATGAAGTTACAATTTTATAATAAGCATCAAAAATGAAGTATGTTTCAGAGACAGCAGGAGAATAACGAGGAACTCATTTTTCTTTTTATCAGGTTTGTGATTTCTGGATTTTAACTAATCTTGAGAGCTGATCTCAATTCGGCATCAGTATATTTTATTTGATTTAAAAGTAATTTCACACATTCATAATGATGCCATCTGACAGATACATCTAATGGACTTTCTGACAGATCATCATAGACTTTGCTTTTGATATGCGCATTGCAATCAAGTGAGAGCAAAAATTTAACAACTTTATCATTGCCATTTTTGCAAGCTATATATAATGAATTTTATCCATATTGATTAAATTAATTAATGATGTGATTTGGGTCTTAGGGATTAGTGAGATTTCTAAGTAATAATATTTTAAGTTATACCTTTTTGGATCCCTCTACAATAATTTGATCATTTATTGGATGTCTTCATACGAGCCTCTCATTGAATGTTGAGTTAAATGGAAAACTAATTTAAATTGATTGAGCATTTCGATGACTTAAAATTCCTTGGATTCTTAGATTGGATGAACTTTATGAATGTTCTTTGTAGTTTAACAAGGGCTTGGATTAAATTTTTCATAAAATTATTCCTAATACCTATAAATAGTACTGAAGATGTAATTTATTCAACAACATTTTGCTATAATCTTCGTATGCCTAAGACTAAGTTGCCAGCTGCTTTGAATTTGCATGATTTTCGAGGGGATTGCATTACATAATTTAAGTTATTGATTTCATAATTATGTTCTTCTTGTGGTGGAGTGAATGGTCGATTATCGTCTTCATTTTGCAATAATTCATTATTTGATCCGAGTTTAATAAAATTATTGGTTGCATAGTTGGAGTTCATAAAAGTTAGAGCTTATTTGATAGTTATTTTGAATACATTATTGATTGAATTAGATGATATTATCAACATTAATTTAGAATTCTGATCCCGTTTACTATGTGTGATAAGAGTGAGCATACTTATTAGATAATGAGAGGGATGGCTAGGTTGGGTTCATGTTTCCCTGTGTCAATTTATGAGATGGTGTTGAATTTGTCGGAGCCAACCTTATCGATTCCTAAACTGAAAGTGCGAGCATGATTATTACAAATTGGGTCATTCTAGGAATAGAGACAAAGAATTTACTTCTGATGAATATTGTCTAATAAAAACTTCTGATTGAGGTAGAATGGGTAATTCAGTTTTGAGGTGGAAGTGGGATCCAAAATTATTATTCATAAATAAATAAAATCAAAATTTTTTGTCATTTTGTAATATTTTATTCATTGTTCGAAATTTAACCTCCAGTCATTATTGGATGAACCTCATCATATTGGAAAGATATCTTTTCTCTCTAATTATGCAACAACAACAATTTGGTGTCTCTTGAACTCTGAGGTTAATCGCTTTGTTGTTTGCCCAGTTAAGAAATAACAAAATCTGCCACCTCCTTCATGACATCATTTGGCCTTTTTGAATTGTGATGCCCATCAAATGATTTGAGTAATTTGGTTCCTTTGAAAAAGCAATGCAATTATTTGGCATGTTTTGAGGGGACCAATTAATCTTGATTGGCACTCAAAAATGCAATGGACACTTAAGATGAAAGATCTAATGCTTGTAAAAACATATATATTTACTTCCAACTATTTGAAGGACATTGAGGTCATCCACATTAAAGTTTGCTTCCTTTCTAATTTTCGATTTCACAAAACAAAAAAAACAATCAAAACAACATCCAGGCACTCCATAACCAGAAGTTGCAATTTCTTTACACAAAAGAGTCAAATTAGAAAAGGGACTGTCACAAACCAGGACCTTAATATCTTCGTTCTAACTGGCACTGAGGATGGCTGTTACGGAACCCATTGATCTCCCCCATAACCCGATTTAAGTTATGTAAGGCTCTATTATTAAAGTTGCATCTTACTTTATGATCTCTCAGATAATCAATTAAACTCTGCACATCTTGGGATTCGTAATAACCAAGAGAAATGTAAACGCCTTCAGAATGTCCAGAACCTGGATTAATGAGCAATGGCTTACCTGATAAATCTATTCCGCAAACGGCTATGTTATAAGGGATCAAGTATTCCAAGATTGTCAATGCTTCAACTCGGCTGCTAGAGTTTCCATGCAGATAAATCATACAAGAGTGTTACCGATCTTGAACTCTCACTGGTTCAAAGAGACTGGTTATATTGGTTTAGAGTGTACCTACATTATAATGTAAGTTTTCTTTTATTCACAATTTCAAAATCTGTTCGTTTCGTAACTGTATCGACAATCATTGTGATTTGATTGCCTAAATCTTTTAATTAATAATAGTGTCTTGGAGGTCGAATGATTGGTTTCCATAGTTTTTCAGTACAGGAGTATGACATTAAAATTTAAAATCAATATATTATATATATATTACAATATCCCTAGCGACTTTAACTTTATAAAAATTCCAATTTATTGAGATACTAGATAATGCATCAAAATAGTCAATATCTAAATTGAATCATAAATAATCATTTTGTTGATATCGTATAATTTGAATACTCATCTATGACACTATTAAATGCATTTTAAGTGTTTGTGAAGATTTATGCAGCTGAATATTATCTGAACTTTGACATACGAATTCCTATTTGTTATATAATCAATATAAATACCATTGCTAGTGAAATATTACCCATTAGCATCAGTTCCTAAGAAACTCACATATACCTTGGGATCACAAGCCCCTCCACTACAAGAAGTGACAAAATCATTGTTTTCTGAGACACTTTATCCTGTAGTTGTTGTGATTGAATTTTCCTTGCATTAACTACCATCAAAACAGACGTTATCCCAAAAAACATCAATGACACTGCCTTGGATCATTTGAACAACAATGGATTAAATTGGAAATGCACCTCCAGACTATGTGTAGGGGGTTCCATAAACAGTGGAAATGCTGCCAGAATTAGCCCATAAATTGCTCTGCTTACTGGAGAGAGTCTGATAGGCTCCAGAAACCAGGAGTGCAGTATATTAGTCAACTTTTAATTAATACACTTATCTGTATTGTTAATTATCAGCGGTTTGGAAGAATAAACAAAGGACGATATGGTCACCCTAAATAAAATTGCTGATTGTACCTTCTTGTATCCGGAGTTGAAATCTGAAGTTTGGCACACTTGAGTTTGGGATAATACTATTGGAAATAATATAAATAATAACATATTAATTAATATATATACAAAAGACCATTAATAACGAGAGCATATCAATAGGGGATTTTTAGATATAATAATATTTTATTCTAATTTGATTGAGTAATAATATAGTTGGATTGACTGTTATTATTAATATAAAATAAATGTTTAAGAAGGGAACGAATATCCGTGATCTATTTGCTGAGAGTGAGAAACCAATCCAGATAATCTTGAAGCGAAGAGCATCTTAAGACAGTAGATTAGATTCTGATATCCTAGTGCCTCCCTTGGTGAGTGTGTCACCGAAATTGATGGCATAACCCAAATTCAGTGTCCATGTTTCTTAGGCACAAATTCACAGTCCAGAAAGGAAGACTTATTATTTGGGAGAGTTGAAGACGACAAAGAGGAAACCTTTGCCACACAGCAATAGCATAACGATTAAGGTAGCAGTTTTTGAGGATTTAGTTTAAGAATACGAATTTGAGTACAACGCTGACGACTAATCAGTATAACACTTATGTTGGGAAGATAAATTACACGTTAAAATTTGTAATAGGATGGGGAGGATTTGGAAAAGTGTGGAAAGTTGAACACAAACGATCCAGATAAATCTTCGCTATGAAAGAATTATAAAAAGCCAAGTAAATAAAATTGAGGACTTAGAATTTTAGGCAAGAACTCAGTAAAATCTGTGTTAAATGAAAAGAATCTACTCTCCAAGTTGAAACATCCATTTATAGTAAATATAGTGGCTGCATTTCAAGATAGAGAAACATTATATTTGGTAATGGATTACTTGTCAGGAGGAGATCTTAGATTCCATTTGATATTAAATAAACAATTTAAGGAGGACCAAATAAGTAACCAATATTATATATAAAAAAACTAAGAATTTTTTATAGGTTGTTTGATATTGGGGTTAGAGTATATGCATACCAATTAGATCATCCATAGAGATTTGAAACCAGAAAATCTTGTGTTTGATTAACAGGGTTACCTGAGAATAACAGATTTAGGCATTGCCCGATTGCATAAATTGGACAATCACAATGAGACGAGTGGCACTCCTGGTTACATGGCACCTGAAGTCTTGTTGCGGTAGAATCACTCTTATGGTGTTGATTATTTTGCCTTGGGAGTGATGACATATGAATTGATCACTGGCAAAAGACCTTATACAGGAAGATCTCGTAAGGAAGTAAGAGATGAAATACTTGGACGACAAGTCTTACTCAGTCAAAAGGAATGTCCCAATTATTCAGCATCCATAATTGATTTTACCAACAAATTGATACAGAGGAAATAATCTTTGAGGTTGGGAATCGGAGGGATATCTCAATTGAAGGATCATCCATGGTTTAATGGGTTTGATTGGGTGAGTTTGTATAGCAAAAAGATGGCTGCTCCATATTAACCAAAATGCGAAGAGTACAACAGGAAATTGCAATAAGGACATTAGGAATCAGACAAAACTTTGATTGAGGAATTTACAAAATAATTGAGGGTTAAGGAAGTGTAGTAATAATTTGATGGATACACATATATTCATTCCTAGTGATTCAATTTTTATCTTTTTAATTTTAAATTTATTAATATCGGATTAAACAAAATAAATCCAAATTCATTCAATCCTCCAAATATAATCAACTTTTCATTTTAATATAATGAACAATGATCATATCTAGGTTGGAAGTTTAAGTATCCACTCAATTAAACATGACACCAAATCTTACTCTGAATATTTAAAGTGTATAAATCATCAAAAATCTCAAAGTCATTTGTTCCGCCAAATATAATTATGCATTAACTATTTTGATCGTAATTCATACTAAAATTTCTTCTTGCCTTTGGTTATTATCCAATTGTCTATACGACATTCACTTACAACTAATTTCCTATCACTATCTAAAGCAAATCACTATTGAAAACGTCTTCCTAATCCTTCCCACCAAATAAATATATGCCATTCTCCTTTTCCTCAAAATATTGGTTCTTTTTCTGCACACTTATCACTTGATGATAAGCCAATCCATTTTTCATAAACTACTTTTATAATTGAGTTGATTTCATTGTACTCAAATTGATGCTGTGAATATCCCCAAAATAATTAGGTTTTGTATTCATGTCTTCAAATCCTCCAATCACAATCAACTAATTATCCATCAGAGTTGATGTATGATTCCTTCTTGGAGGAATCCCGTTTATTACAAATTACTGCACTTGATGATTTTGTATCTTGCTTAAAGTATTACTTTATCTTCTAACTCCCTAGATCCTTTCCCCTCCAAAACAATAAATAGTCTGCTCCTCAGTGTCATAATTGATGGAGAAATGACTTCCTAATTTTGTATTGCTTTCCTTCATCCTGCATTTCAAGCATTCCCAATCTTGAAATTGCTATTTCTACAACCATTATCCATTTTACAAGTCTATAAAATTGAATTCCAAAGATTCTCTGTGAGAATGTCCTCCCATCACTATTCCCAAATGATTTGACAATTCTATTGATCTGCAACCCTGTCTTGTTTCTGGCATTGTATATTTGTATTCATTCTGCAAAGGCAAAATCACAGTTGCCTTGGTGGAAGTCGTATACAGTGCTTGAACAGGAGACTAGGCAAATTTCAATTTCATTGGTCTTTCAGGACTGGGAGTAGTTCTTATTCGAATTTATTTTGAAGGAGTTATTGTTCTAACTTGATCATACCTTCTTTACCATTCGGATTGCATACGCTACTAAAATAACGTAATCATTTATCTACTCCGATTTAATTAACTTTGAATTGTTGATTATTTCATTTATTATGTTTCTAACATTGTTACTAGGCTTATTGTGCGAAGCCAAGAGCGTCACGTATCAAGTTCGGAGACATTCTACCATTATGGACCCCATTCATGATATACATCAAGTAGAATACAGAGTGGAAATGCAGTTCGGATCAATGAAATAACAGATGGAGCTGATTATAGATACTGGGTCTTCAGATCTATGGGTTCCATCAGTAGAGGCAAAAGGATTCTATAATTATGGTACATATCTAATAAGAAATTCTTATTTTAGTCAAGCGATATGATTGTAGTGCAAGTTCGACTTGTATTAATACTGATTCCAGTTATTCAATTTACTATGATGATGGTCCCATTTCAGGTACATTGGCTTGGGATTAAGTGTGGATCCACAACATCAAATTTAATTAATCCTTTCTATTGATTGAAAGAGCAAATGGAAATATTGCATCCAGTGGAGGCATTCTAGGACTTGGATTCAATTCTATTGCAGCCAATCCAAATCCATCAATCTTGGAATCTCTTTATTAATAGAAACTTATCTCCAAAAAATACTTTTCTTTGTATTTGAAGGATGAAGGAGAATATGGTAGTTATATTCTATTTGGAGGCATTGATATGCAATTTGCTTAAGAGGGTTAACAGATATCTTATGTACCCCTCATGTCCACATATCAATATCTGATTGGAATAGAAGGAATGTCCATAGATGATGATTTGTTTAATATTCCAACAGCCCTCGTGGACAGTGGAACAAGTTGCCTTACTGTTCCAGCAGTTGCAATGGATAACATGTTGGACGTATTTGAAGAAAAAGGAGTTCATTGTTCATACAGAGTTGAAAGTTATGCCCCTTCTTATTGCACTGTACATTGTTTAGTAACTGCAACAAGCGAGTAAGGAATTATCGAAGCATTTCCTGTAATAAAGATTAGAGTCAATAGTTCTTTGGAATTATTATTAAATCCTTAAGATTACATCTATTGTATGATTTTGACAATATATTGATAGCTTGTACAATATTAGATGGCAGTCAATCGAGATGTAATACGAAACTGGAAAGATCAGAGATTGATGACATTTTATTGTTAGGTGATGCTTTTTTGCATAGCTATTACACTGTTTTCGATCAAACAGATAAACAGATTGGATTTGCACATTCAATAAATAATAAGGGTTTAAAATTACATGTTAAAACAAGACATCTATCTAATTATGCTCTAATGTTAATTATTCTATAGGTTGGTTTGTTATTCATTTTATGATATATTTCAAATTTTATTAAGTAGATTAATTTTAATAATAGATAATTAAAAAATATGTATATCTTTATATGAATTTAATCAATCTTGAGAAATGGGTATCCAAGAGGAATCAGAACGAGAATAATTAAGATAGATTAAAACTAGAATTCCAATTTTTAATTTGAGTGAAATTATTAGACAACATGATTTCTGTTGATGGTAACTCTAAATTAAACCATCTTATTCTTACAGCTTTATTCATATTTCAAATACAAAAATTATAAATTTCATTTAAGTGATTTCTTTTTGTTAAGAAGAGTGCATTTTATTTTATTTTTATGATATTATAATTATCTATGACTTAAAACATCAGACCATCTCTTATAAAAATCATTCCTTTCATCAGGAGAATACTCAGTGCATAAAGTGAGTTATTTTTTATGACTTTTCTTCTTTACATCCTATAATGTATGAGAAGTATGATAGGTTCTTTTGGTCGTCAAAGTTGTAGCAGTATTAGTATTATCTATTTTTAATAATCTCTTCAAGTTTTATGACTGTAGCATCTACTACTTTTACTTTTAAATCAAATTTGCAATTCCGCTTTTATCATAACGAAGTGGTTTGATTTATTTCAATAGCTATTGTAACTGTCTTGAAGTTTAGAGTTCACTGAGACCTTTTAGAGCCTTAAATGGATATATCATATCATCTCTTGTTGTATCTTTGACCTACATTCCTAATTATTTCTTTATTTTCTTGTATTTGATTTCTCTTTGTTTTTCGTGATAATTTTCTAGTTAAGATGTGATACCCTTGATGAAAATACGAGGGATGTCTCTATGATATCGATAATATTCAGTAAGTTATTTTTGATTATCCTTAAGATGAGGCTATGTATGATACCTAAATTACTAGAGCTTATACAATTAGATATACTCTTCCGATTCTTCAAAGCAGACTTGATCTTGGAATTTAATAGTGGATGGACTCCGTAATTAAATTTACCAAAAATCAGTTTGATACTTGGAGGAAAGAGCCTTGAATATTTTTCATGTTTACCATATTTAGTAATTCTGCCAGATTCCTTTTATGTTCACAGAACATGCAAGAGAATTACATTATTATTAATTTAATATCATGGAAATTTAGTGTTATTCATAATGTTCATAGAAACAAACAAGTATTCCACAACAAATCCTGGGAGCTGGTTATCCTCTAAGTCTTCATTCTCATTATGACTACTATCTAAATTGACAAGCGAAGGTCGAAACGTGCTTGTCTTCACAACGAATTTGTCTGTAACATTCAATCTATTCTACTAAGTCTTCTAACCTCTTAAAGAATCCTAAGAGTTCTGACTTAACAAATAGAGAGATCTGATTCCAGCCTATTTGGTCATCTGAGAGCCATCAACTGAATTTGTTCGATAAGCATAGTCTAAGATAGGATTCAGAGCTCTCAAAGATTGGATGACTTCATTTAAGTTGATCCTATTCTTAGGGTTTTTTTAAAGCATTGCTTTGACTAGAGCAATGACTTTTTGACTCACATTCACGAAACAATACTCGCTAAAATCAATTTCGCATAATTTATTTGCTCTCATAATGTTCTCCTGATTGTGTCCTCTGAATGGAGATTTGCCAGTCAGTAATAAGTAATAAACTACTCCCAAACTGAAAACATCTCCTACTTCAGTGTATGGCTGATCCTAGAAGATCTCTGGAGCCATGTAACCAATAGTTCCTTATCCTGAAGTGAGGACTTCTCTATTTATTTGTTCTGCAAATCCAAAATCAATTATTTTGATCTAATCCTTGTCCAGCAATACATTCTCAAGTTTAATATCTCTATGAACATACCCTAAACTAAATTAATCATGCCATTTACCTATGAAGACATTGCAATCCTAAGGCGATTCTCAATATGATTCCGTTGGCTTCGACTTCCTGGACTCGAACTTTCTCCTTAAGCAATTAATACAGGGATCCGCTCCTTAGTAGTTCTGTTATCAGAACTATTAGAGATTCATAAATTGCATACTTAGTTGTTCATCCAATTGAATGATTTCAAATAAGTTTATAATGAATGGAGAATTTAACTTTTTGAGGATTTCGCATTCCTATCTTATCAAATGTGATATTTAAATGAGGTTCTTTTTCGAATTTACTTCAACTTTATTATATACTTTCCCAGCATAATATTACTATTAATAAGGTAGTCTATTCACTGGACAGAGTTGATACACTTTAGAATATCCCCCTTTTCCCAGTAGATCTTAGAATGTGTAGAGTTGTTCGAAATTCTAACACACACAAAACCCAGCTATTCTCTTAAAATATTAGAATGTCTTCTAACTGTAATCAGTTAAACAATTACAAATCTTAATTCCAAAAACATGCGTAGACTCTCTGATTTCTTTTTATTCGAATCACCTTTACTACATCGTGTTCTCTTTGAGGTAGCTTTAATTCTATGAGTTTAACACTCATCTACGTATTCAATTGCACCCATCTCAACGAATTCTGTTTTTAATAGTAAAACTAGCCCTTATTGGTAAGGATATATGTTCGTTCTTTTATGATGATGTTTTTCTGGTCTGTTTTCATTAACTTCTCAGTCATTAAAATATTCTGGTCGACAACACCTTCATTCCTATTCCAAAACTTGGTGCATGGATCGCATTCTGTGAACACAGGCCAGCTAGAAGTATACGACATTTTTAATAATTGACTTTTTAATTATTTGCTTTGAACTAATTTAAGATTTTTTTAAATGAACATATCATACTAACACCTTGGAATTTGATTAATCAATTCTAAGATTGATAACTACTCAGACATCTTCAAATTTTATTCAATCTTTCAAAAGACAATCTTTGTTCAAAAATTATAATTTAACTTTTCATTCGATTTCTCCTCCCCATTTTTATCAACATTTCCAATATATATATAAATATAATGAAACTAGTTAATTAATTATTTTTATTCTTTATATTATTATAATTATATATTTTATTTTGTGCATTTTCATTAATCATTTGAAGCTTCTATTGTTTTCATGATTATTATATTATCTGAGCTATTCTGATGTATACAATGCTTAATTTTGTCTCTCCAGTCTTCTGAATATCATTTAGGCTCTTCTGTCACTATCTGGACATGCTTCCTTCCAAAATTGATGTTCTCTTCCACAAAGTT
Organism: Paramecium octaurelia; assembly: GCA_905182995.1. Lineage (NCBI taxonomy): Eukaryota > Ciliophora > Oligohymenophorea > Peniculida > Parameciidae > Paramecium > Paramecium octaurelia. The sequence continues at coordinate 139,330 of CAJJDP010000072.1, forward strand.
TGCGATTGACTGGATTAATAATTCAATTACCATTGGTCGAATTCTCTCTATCCAAACATTCAAAATAGTCCTCCTGAGCAGTGAAGCATGTCTGGGCATTCCAAGACTCACCACCATATCGTGAAGGTGTCAATAATGCATTTCCATTATAACTCATGATGGTTTAATAATAAAAAATATAAATTAATTATAGTGTTTGCTCAGCAAATCAAATTATTTTGGTCGTAATGATTCTCCTAATTAACAATTAACGATTATGCTATGGTTTGGCTTTTCGATTGACTCTCAGCCAGATGGAAACATAATCTACATGCTGGTTTGTAACAATCCTCACCACCAATCAATTCAACTAAAATTAAATTCATTTAAATACTCTCTTGTGATTATACTATTCTTTTAGTGAATGATGCATTTTCTCTCTTGCAAAACCAACAGACTGCTGTGAGTTTGGTTATGCGCTCAGCCAAAGGAATTAGGTTTAAGATGTTATGAAAAGGTTTTCTGTCAAAGGTTCCATCCAATGCTGCCACAATTACAATCTTCCCTAAATTTGCCATCTTCTCACTAAATTCAACAATCTACACATTTTGTTAGAACATTTTACATCTGTAAAGAATTAACCCTCATCGATTGCTACCACATCGCTTTCCTTGCACTTCTCGTAGGCTTCATTCAATTTGCATACTTTTATGGCTTTCAAAAATTGTCTTAGTTATAAAATAAACAGCATACTTGTCATGACTTGAAATACATTATTCCCCTGAGTATCTGTTATCGTTTGCATAATTTAACACTACACACTTCCTTTCAGAAATTGTAAATCTCTTGACCAATCTCATTAGTTCACTTGTTTTACCAGAAAACTGAAATATTATATTAGATTTACCATTGGACCATAGATGACTGAAATTGTGCCTGTGTACATAATAAATTGCAATTAAATAAATGCTCTTATAAAATAAATTATCTTAAGAATTACAATTCCCGCTTCTTTGACAAATTAAAATATAACTAAAAATAAGAAATAAATTATAAATTTTAAATCTCCCTAAAACTTATTTAATATAATACCTACCTATTAGAAATCATATAGAATCTCTTACTTTAAATGAACATTATCAAATTATTGATCTTTATATATATCTAATTCCTTTTATTTGTAACAAAAGTGAGCATTGTTTATTTACTACCTATTTAAGTTCTTCAAGTTTCTTTTAATTTAAAAAGTAATTATATTTGCCCAATAGATATATAATAACTATTGGACAAATATGTATATAATTATATCCTTTAAACATAAGTACAAGAAGTAATTGTTATTCTTATTTAATTATAAATATTTGATTGTATTAAATAAAGAATGAATTTCAATGATTAATCTATATGTACAGTTTTACATGGTCAATTACAGTGATCTTAGTAAACGATTGAAATAATTTCAAGTCCCAATAGATTCATGCCAATAAACATATTAACACAATACTTTTGTTCAGATTTAGATATACTTCTTAATGCTTTTAATTTAATTTGATTATTTATAATTAATGGGAGTTTGTACTTCTTCATCTGCAAAAAATGATCAGAAATAAAAGAAACCTTAACCAGAAACCAAACCAGATCAATAAATTTCATTGGTTTCGGGGTAGAATAACAATACAAATTAATTGCAAGATCGTAATTTGAAGAACAAGGCCATAATTCCACAAAAAAACCTATCCACAAATCAAACAACAACTCCTGTATAAATTAATTCAACGAAAAATGGTACAATGATCATCAGGAGAGCTTCTCATGCTACAACTACTACTACAAAAACTATGATTGTTTAATCTTCTTAGTTATATGAGTAACCACTAGCAAAGGGATCATCGCCATTTAATACTCAAAATAAAAGAAACAGCGTAAGATAAGGAACTAAGACTCTTCAAGTGACTGCCTCCAAAAATTACTCAATTGTATCAAGCAAAATTCTAGGTATAATAAGTGCTATTAAATAGCAGAAAATTAAGGCAAAACGGTAATGCAGCATAATGAAACAGGTCAATTGGTTTAGGTAGAGGTACTTAAATTTGATCATAAGAATCGATAATACATTGATAAATTAGAGGAGATTAAATTGGTAAGCAAATTAATAACATAGGATAATATTAACATTGTAAAAATTATTGACATTCTTGTTGATCACCAGAAAAAATCATATTAGGTAATGTATGAATGTTGTCCTGGAGGTTCTTTGTCTAAATATGTCGAAAATCGCAAGTATGATAACCAATAAATCGGAATCATATTTTATTAGATGATAGAGGCACTAGGATATATACATTCTTTAGGATTAAGTCACGATGAATTGACAATCAATAGCTTCTCAGTCTTTGATGATTCCTCCACACCCTTTATCAAGTTATCTGATGTTCGAAGCATCTACCAATTAATGTATCTAAAAGAGGCTCAATGTTATGAAGATCCAATATCCTCTAAGCATTAGCATCGCAGACATTCTAATAAACATTTAGACCCAAATCCTATTGAAGTTAAGAGCAGGAATAAATGCAATGATGTGTGGGCATTGGCTGTCATCATTCTCTAATTGAGAAACAAAGAAATACCATATACTATGTAAGATATTCAATCATTCAAACCTGAAGAATATTTAAGTAACTATCCTTCTGAGATGAATTCACTCTTGCTTGAGATGCTAAACGTCAATCGGCAAGAGAGAATCACTCTAAAACAATGTTTGGAACACCCATTCTTGGTGAAGATGAAACAGGTCTAACCGTAGGATTTGTTGCAACCCTTAAAGAATATGATTAAATGCAAGAATATGACTTATTTACACAGATGTGTGTTTTGGTATCTTCTTCAGAACTATGCCAATGATCATTTGAAAGTTTTGACTAAGTTATTTATAACAGCTGACATTAATTCAGATGGAAGTTTGGGTTTAGAAGAATTAAAAGAGCTATTCTCGTTCGAAGGGAAGGATTTGATCGATCAATTAAATCTTCAATAGGAACTCAATTTAGATGATTTTCTACTTCTTGCTTCCAATAAAGATGTTATCTTAACCTAAGACATTCTGGAATCTAGTTTCAAAATTCTATCTAGACAATCGAATCTAATCACTCTGAAATCATTATTAAGAGTCTTAGATAATTTCAATGAATTATAAATTCAATAAGATTTTAAATCATTCAATCTCAATGATGGTGTAAGAATATTATTCATATTTCATCTAGCTAAATCTATAAGAGTACAAGGAATTTATAATTAATTATGAAACTCCAAATCCAATAATTTGATAATCAAGAGTCTTCATTTTATTAAACATAATATAAAAAGCCAGTTTTAGATGCTTTTCATATTATTAAATTTATTATAAAAGAATTTGTTATGACAGAATATTTTACACCATCCTTTATTAGTAACTCATCGTGTACAGAAATGAAAAACCCATCCAATAAAATTGATAATTTTCTATTTGGAAACAAACTTAAGAAGATATAGAAACTAAATAAAAAACAGCTGATTTCAAATTTAGATCATTTGAGAATCGTTCAATCCATCATTCTAGGGATGAGAATAAATAGCAATACTTTAAATCAACCGTAAGTGAATCAGATTCGATTAACATTTAAACATATCGAAGTAACTTCCAATTGCAACATAATAAATTGATATTCTAAAAACCATGTTGCTAAATAGAAAATAACTTTACAACTCTGCTACATCTTGAAATCTTAATCTCAATCTAAATCTCAACCACTCAATGAAAATAACAATCAATTTAATTATTATTCTATAATTAGATCCAAAATATAGAACTATCAAGTAGGCTGTATTTAAGAGGATGCATCATTCATATTGAATTATAAATAACGATAAGAATCAGGAATCTCAACAGAAATTGCTTCAAAATTGCTGACATCATCTAAAGGGTTGCTGACATCATTTGGTGGAACATATAAATTTTTATACTTAAATTGCATGATTTACTCACTTCTATTGAATAGGGATGATTAATAGTACTTTATGGAAAGCTTGAGTGTATTTAATCATAGTTTTCTGAAAGAGTTAAAAGATGAAATATAGGTAGATCTGTTATGTGAGAGTGAATTAATAGTTAAAAAGTTGTGCATTTGGGAAGATAATACTAGTTCAATCTGGTTCATGGATGGGTGATATTGCTGTTTATAGAAATTAAGACTCTCGGGAATTCATCGAAGCTTCTTTTATTCTACTGGATTGTACCATAATGAATAGAAATTCAACTAACTTTTCAATGACATCATTTGGATATATTAATGAATACTGAGAATATTGATGAAAATATCCAGAAAAGGATGAAATTGTTACAGAATGATGACAGATTTGTGAAAGTACATGGTAAAGGAGTTTGTTACAATAGACTCTATAAATATTAATTAGAAAATGGATACAATTTTGATCAAATTAATATGTGAATCATAAATTAAACATGTTAAAAAGCTATTAAGGTGAAAGATTAAAATGAAAAAAGCTTTTATATTTATTGGTTAATCTATACTCAATATTATCATCAAATCGGTTTATTTGGATACTCATTTTTTTTGAATTATTATACAGTTTTTTCTGGTGCCCCTTCTTTTAACTTTAAATTCATCAACTAACTTCTCTCTCTTTTTAATTCCATTCTCTGAGTAAATCACCAAGACTGAAGGGTGAAAGTCAACTTTCTTGGTGTTCTCCAGAGAGATAGTTCTTTTTATAAGAGGAGTGCAATTATCTCCTGATTCGGTCACAAAAGGAGTAATTTTGGCCAACTTTAATGATGGCCTCATACTCAATTTTCTTTGAATTATAGGTTGTGCAGGAGGAATGTTGCCTGCCAATTTGAAGTTCAAAAGATCTTAAATTGTGTGTTATCTAGTTATTTAATTTTTAGGTTCACTTTGAATTGTTAAGGAAGGGCGATATCTTCTTAATTGAAATGGAACCTTTTGAGTATTCTCTAAAGAATTTAACAAATTTAGCATTTTTTATTAATGATATAATCAATTAAATTTCATTAAAACTCATTTTAAACTACCAGAATCTAATTCATAATCGTCTCATATTATGCAAATTCTAAAGGAATGCAATCCGTCTATTATATAATATTGAGAGAGATACCTCGTAGTAAAGTTGATGATTCTTGAATTCCTCTGCCATATCCTCTTCTGAAATATTGAGTATTTTTGACAAAGATTTTACAGTAATTTCTTAACTTTTGTTAGCTAACTTCTTAAAACTATGATGGATATTGTGATGAGTAATGTACAGAGATTTATTAGAAATCATCACAATGAAATCCTCCAATCCTAATTCCACTTCTTTGGCAATCAAATTCTATATGACTTTGATGTTCATATCCTATCCTTAGGCTTATTTAAGTTTTCTTTCAAATTCCTACAATTCTGCTGCATTCAACTTTCCATCCTTGTCCTAATCCAATAAATCGAAAATCCTATGTGCTACATTGTGATGAGAGTGTTCATAGTGATTTATTAGATAAATCATGAGCCATCTCTGCAATTTGCTATTGAATTCCTCAGTAAATTAGTTTTTGAAATAGCAATTCAAGTTTTTATTCTAATGCTTTACAATAAACTCATGTTTCTGACATTCCTCTATTTTACTTCTTTAATTTTTATCAGAATGAAGCATTTTTTAAATTAGATCCTCAAAACATTAAGACACCTCATCCTTTATGATTTTATTGCTTGTCCACCTCAGGATTGCCGATTTGACTTCTTGGATAGTAGTCAAATCTTGATCCCTTTCATAAATGAAATTTCTGGTCATTAATTGATAGGCAATAATTCCTAAGGACCATATGTCACTTGACTTATGAGGATGATGAAAGTGGGTGGATAGAGCTTCAGGAGAAGCATATTAAATGATTTGAAGTTAAGGTTCTCGTAGAGGTTTATGTAAACTCCTGATATCAGTCAACTTAATCAAATAATTTTACAAATCGTAATAAAAAGAAAAACTATCTATTGTCAACTTATTGTGAACCAACTTATTTGAGTGTAGGAAATTGATGATCTCAAATATTTAATCCATAATGTTACTAACTACCTACTCTGATAGCTTGCTGTGCAATAACTGGGATAGAGGACCTCCTGTGCAAAATTCACTAATTATCTAAAATTGTTTTCCAAATATAAAGATTTCATGAATCTTTCCAATATGATAGAATTCCTAATCAAAATCACAAATAATGAGTACCAAATTGGTTTTTTGGAGCCATTCAATATAATCCTTTCCATCTTAATCATATGGTAATTGTTCCATAATAACTACTTATCCATCGCTGTTGTGCTACAATACACGAACGGTCGATTTATCGGCAATCTTGACATTCCCCTTATAAACAGAATAGTCTTTAGAAGCAATTGAGTCAGTGACTTTAATCTTAAGTTGAGGTGCCTTCTAAACTATCTTCCTGTTACTTCCTATGGACTTATTAAGTAGATTTTACTTTATTTTTGTACTGTGGATGGTTTATCGGGTTTGTATTCAAAATAACTCAAAGTGCCTGCTTTTTTCAATTTTCTTGAGGCGGTTTGGTTTTAATTTATCCTCTATTCGCTTATTATAGGAATGGTTTCTCTTAGGGTTTGTTGAACGTCCACAGTGTTGGTCAAAGCTGGATTAAAATTATTCTTGGAGCCGCTAGTGCTTTCACACTTTTTGGATGAACTACAAACTCCCATTAAATAATTAAACAAAATTAATTTAATTCAAAATAGTGTATTTCTGAATTTATTTATATACATTTATCCATATCCATACACAAAATATTAATAAGTTGTTATGTAAATATATAAGAATATCGTTAGATAAGAAATAATATTATTAATAAAATTTTAAATTTTAACTTATTTGATATGAAGGCATTCTAAAATATTTTACTATTACATTA
>CAJJDP010000072.1:147567-169785 GCA_905182995.1 Paramecium octaurelia
TAAATATCGCTTTAATTTTTTCAACATATATATTAAAAATTAGAAATTGTGGAATAATTAATAAATAAATCGTAAGATTCTCATTAAGAGTCTTATTGTCAGATAATAAATGATGTTGATAGATAGTGTGTCCCTACTTGATTATATAAATTATTTTAATATATTTTCTACTCAACCAGTGATGAGCAATTTGATTAGCATAATCATTATTGTCACCTTGTAGTGTGGTCTTTTAATTAAAGCACTGGAAAAGCTATAGATCTCATTTATCCGGGTATTTGCCTAACGTTGATTGAATAGATACCATCTTCAGTCAATTTTTGAGTGGTCTCAAATATTAATTGCCTCTCCTCATCCTACAAATTCTTATAAACTTATTTAATTATTTACTTGAACATCAGCCAATATATAACTTTTTTTTTTCTCGAATCTTTTTAATTAAATAATTGTTTTTTTGGTTAAATTTAATTTATACTATAATGTCTTCATTAAACAAAAAATTCTGAACAAGGAGATTTTTGAATATTAATTCAGCCTCTAATTCTTTATTTTAGATTTTATGCATTTACCTTTTACTATGTAATACAGACATTTCTAAGTTACTAAATATAAATGTTCGATAATTTTACTCTTACTATTCTTAAATTTCTTAAAAAAGATTATATTTTTAAATACAAGTAAAAGATATTTATTAATTTTGAATCTTATTTAATAAGTAATTTCTTATCGCTTACATTTCAATAATTAATATAAGGATAGATAAAAATCAATCACTATTAATTATTCATATTATATTAGCTATTTTACAAAAAAATAACTGTTAATTTTAAAATTATGTTTGTTAATAAATCAAAAATATTGAAAAATATTAAAGAATTATTTTATGAATGATTAAATAATAAATGAAATTATGACTATTATATCTAATGATAAAGGAATATGTAATACCTGTTTGAATCTTATTGTAAAAAAATATAATTTAATGAATTTTTGTATTACAGAGATGAAGTAAATTAAAATTTATTATAGGTTGTTGTGGAAAGTTGAAGCAATTTATATTTCAAAATTTCGATTATGTAGGCTAGGAGTTATATTTGTAATTTGAACGTTCTAAATAAATAAGTCGTTATTTTGTAAAACCATAATGACTCATTCTCTATTGATGATAAACATCAAAAATAGCAATCAATTCCAAGATTTATGTATAAAAAGTAACATTTAACCTCAAAAAAGGAAAAATAAAATCTTAAATATAAATATTCAATCTGGATAGTATTCTGAATAAAAAAATTAAAATATAGTTTAATTTACATAAACTAAATCTTCAATGAGTATAATTCTAAGTCTTTTTGAATATGACTATTAATATTGGATATCCATAAAATTAGCAATTAAAGTGCTTCTAATTTAATGGGTCAATAGCAAGTATAAAGCAATAGTTAATTCAAAATATAAATTAGAATAAATTGACTCCATCAAAATTTGAGAAAAGTTTATAAGAAGGATAATAAAATAAATTATATCTGAAATTTGTTTTTATTTATGATAATGCCTTTACAATCTCTAAAAAGGAAACAAATTTCTCTCAGGACCAAACTACTTTATTTTACTAAATGTTTGTTTACAGCTTTTAAAACCTAACTTCTAATTTTCCTAATAACTAATGATTATTATTTCTATAATCTTTAATTTTAGTAGGATGTCTCTTTTGATTCTTCTTTGATAGCTTTGGTTTGAGGTTACTTGTTAAGTAATTTTGTTAGATAATTTTTTTTTATTTTATTAAATTTGCCTCTTGTTAACAAAGTTAATATCTGTTCAGCATTCGAGATAGTCTCAACAGTCTTATAGACTTATGTTCTTTGAAATTATAAAATAAAATTTATAATAATAATGACAAATAAAAGAACTTTTCCAAAAAACTCACTTATTTGACTGTTGTAATAACAAAATCCTTCTTTATTACAATTTTGAGAACCTTGGACAAAAAGGAAAGGCGCTTGAAAAGTTTGCAAAGTGTTATTTTTAATTATTTCATTAAGGATTTTAATTAAATATAAAAAAGAATAAAGGGAAAAATTAAATAATGTAGTTCTTCTTCTATTCAATATTGAGGTTGAGTTTATTTAAAATTAATTGGATTTTATATTTACTTGAATATTTTTAGTGGAATTTCGTTGAATATCAATATCAAAAAATTATTTTACTTTTCATTATAATTACAATAAGAAAATCAATTCTAATTTAAAAATAGAAACTCATCTTAAGTTACAAACTGATTCGCCTTCTTGCAAATGCTTTAATCAGCTAGTGTTTTGATCTCTACTTTGTTAAAGATTTTGATTAATAATTTATTAAAAGGCAATTTTTTAACTAAAAAAGTTATGTTTAATTCTTAAATTAATAAGAATGATAGAACTTTTAAATCATTATATTATCTATTTTTATGAGAATGAACGATATTGGACAAGCTATCCTATGAGTTTCAGCAAATATCTTTTATTAGACCTATCAAATCTATTATTATTCATATTTAGATATTAATTTATGAAAATCCTAAAATATGCAGATTTCTTTGGGGTTCCATTCATATAAAATATAGATCATTAATAAACAAAATATAAAAGTACACTTGGGGGAATAATAACAATTACAATCTTTACAGCCAGTTTAGCTTATGTATTTTGGGTTGGTTACCTTTGGTAAACTAATTAGATGAGCCCAAAAATATCACGTTAAAATTACATATCAGACTATTCTTTGCTAGACTTGAGTGAGGAAGTTGTAAGAATATACTATTGGCAAGATCGCGAAGGCAAAATTGATCCATTTGAACATAAAATTTTATTGCCATTAATTGTGTACTCTAGTGAGAGCGTATTGACAGATCCTTTATTAATAACAAATCATTACACCACACCTTTTGGAGAAGTTTATGTACCAGAAATGAAATTTGGTTTTTCTTATGATAATGGTTATATTTACACTTCAGGAGAAATGTATATCGAAATAGTTTTGTGTTCAGAAGCATATTTATAACCTGGTGAAAAATGTGCATCAGCAGAACTTAGAGATCAATTTTTTGCATAAATAAATAATGTGGTTTAAATTGAATTTTTCACTACATCAATAGATCCTCGAGATGGATCAAAACAACGTGGATACTAAGAATTTACTATTTAAATTGAGTAACAATATTGTTATTCAGTGTAATCTTATTTTAAAACAACCTTGTTTGAACTTTAAAAGTATTTTTTATTTGGCTTCCCTCAATTCAAAGAATATATTGTAGACGTATTAATACAAACTTAAACTAATTCTTTGGAATATTGTTAAAAAATTTATGAGAATAACGTAATTGCAATAGTCTATCTTGGAATGACAGGGACTCAAGAAAAAACCATATTTGAGTATCCACGTATAGGAGATTTATTGGCGAATATTGGATCTATTGTCTCAATCCTATTTACAATCAAATATTTTATTATTTTGTCAAATGAATATTTTTTAAATTAAAAGGTATTGAACGAACTCATAAGTATTTATTACCCAGAATTTACAAATATACAAATAAAAAAGAATTGGAGAGGTAGGATAGTTGAAGCAAGTTTAAATAAGATAAATCTAGATATTAATAATTATAACAAATTTTATGAGAAGGTTTCTCAACAGATGAGAAAAAAGTTTAGTTATTTGAATCTATTGTATGAAATATCTAGGCTGTATTTTGTTATGAGATCATCAAAATTTAGAAATGAATTTCAGAAATCTCATTAAATAGGGATAAAGATAAACATGCTTTAGTAGAAAGAGAGTGAAATTGTTTTCACTCCAAAGTCAGAAAAATCTTTTGAAAATAATTATATCTTAAACGATGATGATGCAGACATATTATCTTACTCCAGAAAAAAAATTGATAAAAATTATGATCTAATTTCAGAAGAGATATATAATGAAATAGATTATTATTTTATGAATAAGATTTCATGAAATATATATTCATAATAATTTAGTTCATTATTAATTTATTTGTATCTATGTGTGATAATAATGTTACATTTATTATTGATTCCTGCTTTTCAAATGATTTCTCTTCTAATAATTTTCCATTACTTTAAATGGGATTTATTGTAATGAATGAAGTTATTAGTATAATATAAATTAAATATGGATAATAAATTTTTAATTTCAAAATAAATGTCCTAATTTATCCTGTAATTTATATAATTATTTTAAAAAAAGCATAAGGGAAATAATTGTAAATCTATTCATTTAACTTAAATTTAAATTGAAATATAAATTACACTACTTATTGCATTGAAGCTCTGATAGACAAATAAAGGATGCAAAACTGGTTATATAAACATAAGCAGATAATTTCTAAATATATATTTTCTAACTATAGCCTTTAGAGGTTCTTTTAAAATTTTTATTAAGCTTAATTCATTCTGAAAAAAAATTATGCAGAGTTCAAGAAAATATATTTAATCTGAAATTGAAAATATTTTGTAAGTAGCCTTGCTTCATATCTTAAGGATATAAAACTAAATACACCATACCAAAAATATATCAATAAGGAATCTCCAGCTATGTATTTTCTTAATTTTGATTCTATAAATCCTCCTTTAGTCTTCCTTCTTTTCTTATTTTAGGTCTCTTGATTTCTCAATTCTATATTATTTTCCTCTCTATATTATAATTGCATTTCTCAGAATGAAATAAATTCATTAACTAATTAAAAACATAATTATTACAGTAATATTATATATTCACCTATTTTTAGATTTAATCCATTTTTTTAATCAACAATTGTGGATTAATCTTTTTTCAATCTCAATAGTTTTTAATAATACGTTGTCTTACTTTGTTTGTGTTTTTGATTCTTTGTATGGTAATATTGATATTAAATTTATGAATTTTTTTAATCTTGAATAGATTAACTTTTGTATTAATGTGATTATATGATTTTTTATAATATCATATTACATAAAAGGTGCTCTATTTGATTTTGATATTGAATTTCTTTGTGCGTTTAGTTCTCTATAGGTTTTATAAAAAGAAAAATTATTTTCTTTGAGAACAAAATATTTCAGCAAATTAGATTCAAAAATGTATTTTAAATTCATATAGGTTATATATATCTAATGTATATGAAAAGTAAATAATAATAAAAACTTTTATATAATTTTCCAAATATTATAAAAATTTGATAAACAATAGAAAAATGTCACAACTCAAAATATTAGTTGTCATTCGATCAATAAACTAAAGTTTAATATAAATAGAAGAAGAAGACAAATAGAAAAAGTTATTCAAAGGATTTATATTACTATGACTGCATTATTTTTAATTAAGTATTTTGAAAAAAGAGAGTTATATTATCCCATGATAATTAAAACTCTTGTTTAGGTTCTTTCTCATCTATTATAGAATATATTATTGGTAGCCAATAGATATACTAATTAAACAATAAGATGTAATTAGAAAATAATAATATAAAATGTTAATAGAAAATGAAAATATGAATTTTCAATTGTAGTTTCTCTCACCGAAATTAGTATTAATCAAGGCCATCTTCTTTAGGCATTCTTCTTTTCTTAATGTTTCTCGACTTTTAGCTTAATTAATAATTTCCAATAGTCCATCATTTTATGAAGTTTATTTGAATTGTTAGGGAGGTGGCGCTTAGGGTAAACCTTAGGGCAAACCTTAGGCCATACATTAGGGTTGTAAGGTTTTAGTTTAGGGATTGAAAGTTTATGGTTACACGCTGCTTTGAAGTCTATTTTACTGCATCATTTTTGATATTTTTAATTATTTATTATATTTCAAATATCGAAGACATCCTTCTATGGTATTTTTTTATCTGAAATTCTACAAAATGGACAGCACCGTTTTTGGACATATTCGAATTCATGTTCATCAACATAGAAGAATCTTCCGCAATCAGGACAAACATGAATGGGTTATTCTCCAACCATGTTTTTATAGTATTTGACATCAATAGTACTGCAATATTGTCTATAATCTACAATCAAAACTTCTTCAGGTGAAAGTGATTGAACTGCAGCCTCATCCAACTCTACCACCAAGTATTGGTCTTGGGATGTTTGCTATTGTTGAATAATCTCATTGATTTTATCTTAGAATAATTATCCTGGTCTCTTGTTGACAAACACTTTCTCACTGTTAAGCAGTCTTTACACGTCATCTCTCGATAAGGAGTTATCAACCTTAAACTCAACAAGAGGGAGAGTCTGGAAGCTGATAAAGGAACAGAAGAGGAGATGCAAACAAGCATTGCAAAACGACAATTTTTCATTGACATTAATGATGGCGTTGTATGTTTAGCATCTCATACAGAGTGGCAATTTAGATTCATCGTCTGTATATGGTTTTGATCTAACTAATAGGGATTGAAGATCTATTTCTTCACTCCATTCCGCAGGTATTTTGAATTGCTAATACAATATTGTAAATCAATTACATTCAATTTTTCATAGCATATACGAGCAGTCTTGAAACATGCAAGTTGAACTGCGCACTTAGCTAATGCATAATAGACATAACTCATTTTGATACCCTGATAGACACTCTTCCATTTTGAGATAATGAATCTGGCAGAATTCATAATCTATAAGAAATAGGATTCTCCTGATAACGGTTGAAACGGTTCACAGATGAAGCTGTGTATCTTTTGATATGCATAATAGACATCTGCTAAATCACTGTAATCCTTGTATTAGGTGATGGCTTTCACATCATCTCCGGATGGATTTTAATAGTCTTGAATTTAAGACAAACAATCAATGGCTAAATTCCATAAGTATTGACTAGCATCATGATACCTTTGTTCTTCTATACAATTTTTGGCCATGTCTTTGGTCATTTTCATTGTGATATCAAACCTGCCTGCACTCTTATAAGCTTTGAGAGCATCTTCATAGCGATCGTTCAGCAATAAGTAATCGGCATATGGTACTTTGGCAATTTCCAGAAGTTCCTTATTGGATCTCCCAATCTAAAAAGCTTCCTACCATTTTTGAAATTCAACATGCAAAATCATAAGGTTCTTCAAATCATTTAATTTAAGATAGGCTTCTTTAGCTCCTCCATGATGTTTGAGTTTCTTGAAATAATTAGCACACAAAACTATATTATCTGAATTCTCTTATCTATCCAACATTCTGCAAACATTGATCAGCCCTTCCAAATTTTTATTCTGTCCGTACAACTCAATGGCCTTCTTAAATTCTCCACAAGTGACAAACAAATCAGCTGCAGCCTTCCAATCTCCAGATTCTTTGGTCCATTCAGCCTATTCTCTCAACAACATATTCATCTCTATCTTCGGAGGTGCTATATCTTATGGTTATGGCATGACTGCCTAACCCCTGCCTGTGCCTGTTCTTCCTTAGGAGGTTGGTGCTCTAACTCCAGTGCCAGTTCTTCCTCCAGATGTCACTGCTCTATACGCAACATCTCCCTTTTTAGCAAAGTCTAAATTAAATTAATTAATTACTTATGGCATCATCCCATCTCCTTAATTCTTTAAACAACTACACTGCTCTATCAGCCTACCCAACCTTTATTAGCAGATTACCAGCATCCATGAATCTCCCTTGATATGCCAAAGCCTCTGCGTTTAATTCATTAAGCGTCTGAGCATCCATATTCTTCTTCTCGTATTTCAATAGCAAATCAATGAATTAGTAATCCTTATTTCTCAAGAAACACTAAAATAATTAAATTCTGTTATACTCTTCTTGCTATTTCAAATTCCCCTGCTATCAAAGCCTCTATTCCCAATGCTCTTATATCCTACTCTGTCACACCAAGACAAGCTATCTTCAAGGCATTCTAGAAATCCTTCTTCTCTAAGTACCTTTGCATATTGGCTGTTTATTGGATATCAATGGTCTGGACTTAGTTATTATTTTGGAGGAATAACTTGCATCCTTTGAACCCTATAACATTTCCAGTTATCTTTTAATTTAGGGCTGGAAATGTAATGCATTTGAAAAACAACAATCCCTTACCTGAATAAGCTATCAAATCCTCAAATTCTTGATTGAAAGCAACGCCTTCAACACTCATTTCACCAAACAAAATCTCTTTGCTCATAGTATCTAGTACTTATAGATTCTGATTGCCATCTATCAATGCCAATTTTCTTTTAGTTTAAGACATAGTCAAATATTTGATAGGTGTATTAACCTTATGAATTTAAATAGGGAATGAATTATCCAAAAAGATCTTGTATACGCCTCCATTCTCTAACCCAACTAAAACTAGTTCTCTCTTTGGAGCACCACCTTAACAAGTGACTACAGTAATAGGAGATTCGAAACTCCAAGTTTTGTCCATATCTCCATTAAAATTGAATGCGATTAATTTCTAGCCTGCTCCAATCAAAACATTTGATGATGCCAATTAGAAATGCTCACAATCCACTCTTTTCTAAAATTTCTTGAATTGCTTGTATTTCATAAAATCCTCCCCCTTAATAACGCAAGTGTAAATCAAGACCTTGATGCCGCACAAGATGGCCACTTTCTCCTTGAATATGGCCACTCTTTTGACTAATTCCTTACATTTGATTCTGGCCTTCTAATTAGAAACCATCGACAATATGATAGCATCTGTCAATTGTTCTCTCTAAACGAACTTATCATCATACAATGCAGTAACATTTTCTGATAGTAATTCTTACACAACAATGTCACCATCATTAGTACCACAAACAATCACTGTGGATTTTGGTTTTATTTTGGTACACCAGACCCAATCATTGAGAGAACAGGCTTCCATCAGGAATCCTCCCTCTCTCGTATAGAGGTTAATCTTATTATTATTTCCAGCTATTGCCATGTACTCGCCATTGTATTAATAATTGATATGCAAGGGATCGAATGGCAATTCTGTTCGAGCTCCAATTTATTAGCCATTGCAATCAAATTGGTATAAGGAATTCATCCACACTCCGACTGTCAATTGCGACTACTAATATTCTGAAGTAATTGGAGTCCATTCCATGCACCAGACTGGTCCCCCCTTCTGAGTTTGAATCTCCTTCAATTAATGTGCTTGTCTATCAGTAATCACAATCATTCCTAATATGAAAAGCACTCTAATATACCACTAAGCGTCCCAAACGAAACATACTGGCCATCAGCACTCCAAGCTGCACATATTATCTTCTCCTTGTACTTCTACCTTTCAATATTACTCATTCCAGGAACCCATAGAGAGTACTCTTGATTCGAGCCTGTAAATATCTAATACATCAAAGGACTGATGGCAACACACTATATGGCTTCGCTGTGTGAAAACCATTTTTCGGCATCCAACATCTTCTCGCCTCTAGTGATATTGAATCCCCACACAATAACTGTTTTATCTGTACTGCCTGTAACCATTTTATTTCCATCCTTGGATGCAGCCAAACAAGTAATTGTGTCTTTGTGTTGTCCTCTTAAAGGTGGTCTAAGCATCTCAGATTTTTAAGTGTCAAATAATAGCAGGGCATTCCCTACAGCGGCAACCACAACATCTCCGTCTATTCATACTATTATATCACTTTTTACCTTTTAAAAAAGCGCAAGCAAATACTTGATTTGTGAGATTTGAATTCGGCTCGGTTGGCTTATCAATTGTGTAAGTCCAAAGTTCCTTAGTTTTCATTTTATAATTATATTATCAATAATATTTTTATGAATTCAGTCTATTCAAGCGTATACTTAAAGGAGATAAAATCAATGGAATTCTTATTTCACTTATATATAAAGAACTTCACTACATATTTTGAGTATTTAAAATTTAAATTTTTAATATTCATTAATGTAGTATTCATTTGTAACAATACAACTACATGAGTATCCCCAATTTAGCATTTAATTGATTCAAACCATAAAGAGAGATATGACAATTACATATACATCATATAAAGAATTTAGGTAGGAAATGGTCTCGAATATCAGGATGTATAATTGAGTTAGTAATTTGTGATTATCACAAGTTGTCGAGCTCGTACCGTACACTATTATTTTATGGTTAAAATATCAAGGGAAGCTGTTTCTATTTAGGTTGTTTAAGAAATATTGATTTTTCTCTTGATGTTTGCATTAATATATAAAACAATGCAATATCAGATTCAATAAATTCGTTAACATTTCAGCTCCATAGATCGCAAATTCCATCCTGTCCCTGCATTTGTTGTGACTAGGCCTTTATTTGCTTGTCGATCCCTTTCTCCTTCCTTCTACAGGCTACGCTCCAAGACTCTATGTACTCCGCTCTCCTACTCAGTTGTGAAAATTAATCCTACTCCTCAAAGAGAAAATAAGTTCACTTTCAGAGGCACTGACAATACACCAAGTAAGGAAACTCCAATCAAGGAATTAAATGAAATTAAGTTGACTAAAGTGCATTCAACACATGAGAAGATTATGAGTGAATCACAGGAACGGTTCTATCAACAAAAGAAACAATCCAACATCAAGAATAAGAGCAAAGACAAGTCATCTCATAAAAATTTGTCACCTGTGCCTGTTCAGTTCAAAATGCTGGACATGACAAAGGTCTAGGAGAAATAAGAATAATAGTAACTATTTCCAAAAGCAAGTTCAAAACGTTATATGGAGTCCAACAACCAAGGAGATCAAACAGATAAAAGCGAGTAATTACTATAGTATTATGAACAACCCATATCGAAGGAAGTCTTCAATATCTTAAATCAGAACCAACAATAACTCCAATAGAAACTATCAAATGATAATGATGTTGAACAAGAAATCAAGGATTTGCCTGAAATCTCATACCCAGAAGACACCCAACAATAACAATAATCGAGACTCAAATTGTGGGCTTGCAATCCCAATGATTCCTATAGACAAATAATGGGTAGAAAGAACAATTACAAAAAGAGCTCTAAGAAAAGTCCAACCAAAACTCCCAAGTCCCCCAAAAAATAGCATATCATTTATTATAACCAAATCTACCTATATAAGCCCAGAGAGAACAATAAGTAAAATAGCTCAAAACTCTCCTACAATTCCTCATAAAAACAGATCAGTCCCAAAAGACAAAGTAAATAGGTTTCATATATCCTCACTACTCCAAGTAAGAGAAACACTAGAGTTCATCACTAATAAAATGAAGAAGAGGAAATTGAAATCATAAATTTAGCTCCTGAATTTTCTAAATTAATTTGATTAGCAAATATCATTTTACAAATGTTTATAATAAATTATAATCTTTTCTATCAGATCCTCACTTTTTCGATACTTACAGAAATAACTACTCAAACAATTCCCTGGCATTTTCAACCTGAAATACATCTACAAATATCTTACATTTTTGTATCCTGGAAAATGATTTATATCAATGATATAGAACTCCCAATTCATACCAATAATATCAAAACCAAAGAGATGCAATTTAAACTCCTTCGCTATTATTGAGGATAACAATTCCATCTGTTTAAGCAATTAATCTTCATTCGAGCATTCATGAACTCCTTCGTCCACCTCTTTCAAACATTGTGAAACATTTTTAAACAAGTCTTTTTGAGTATCGAAAATGTAAAAACCCTATATTAGTGTCATAAAAAGAGTACTTCTTCAAATTTGAAATTGTGAATTTCTATGTTGGGGATGGATTTGCGTTTTTGTATAATCATTTTACTTCCTAATTGATATATTTTGTAGATAATGCTGTTATGGTTAATAATTTGCTGCAAAATCAATTAGCCTCTAATCTACTAATAATCTGATACTTAAATTATTCATGCTTAAACAATTCCCTGAGTCCTTTCTCGTTTACTACAATAGCCATGATATGGCAATTAGCTGTCAAGGCTCCTTGTTTACTTTTCACAATGAGGGGGTATTTGAGATTTTACAACTCTTGAGGTTCATCGATATTGTCATATAAAATTTGTTCAGGAGTCATAATTTTGATGTGATGTTCCTATACAGCATTTTAGAATTGAGGACTGGCGAAGATAGATTGCAATCTGATATTAAGTTCGTCTCTCTAAATTAACGTCTTCAAGCATTCAATTGAGTCTATTACAGGTATTCCTGCGTTTTCTGTTACAAATTTGTCGTAGTTCTATTGAAACAACTCAACTTCATTCTGCTTCATGTTGATTTCCTTTTTCTTGTAGATATCCATGACTCTATGAAACAAGACATTAATTTGTATGTATTTATTGTAGAATCGAAAATCAATGGGAATGTAATTGAAATTGGCGTTGCTAATCAAGGCATCAAACTGAATCAGTTCATTGAACTTTTTAGGGTAGAAATAGTAGCCGACAGTGAAGGGGTTTTCAGACTTTGAGAAATATGACATGACTTACTGAATGTGGGAAATGTGAAAACTTGGTCTTGGATTTGATTCGTAGTATTTGAGTTCTAGTTATCTTTTTTTATCCAAGTGTTAGGAGACACTAGAAAAATAGTATAACTGATATTTTTGTTGGAGAGTGAATTATTCATAATTATGAGTTACTACAATAATATCTTCATTGGGGAATGAAGTGTGCTTTAATTCTTGGATTGAGAGTTATTTTGAGTCGATTCCCTGAAAATTCTTGTGAAATTCATTGTAAAAAAACTCATTAGTATTGGGTTTAGAGTGGCAAAAAATGACTTATATTTGAAAATGCTGTTGTAGTAATGCGAAGGATTTCTAAAGAACAGTATTATATTTGTATGTTCTTTTTTGTCTTGAGTCGTAGAGAGCATATCTGGAGTCGATAATTAGTAGAGGTTTTGGATTTTATTGCATTTTTATTTATTTATTAAATTTTTATATATAATCTTGTTACTTAATTCATCATTATTATTCTGGGAATTCAAGAAATTAAAATATTTTATATGAATTCCAACGATTAATGGTATTTAAGTAAAATAGGTGAATTACAATAGAAGATTTCTAGCAAATGGAGAAGGGCATGAAAATGCTCAATGTTGGAATGCACAATAACATAATTGGTTACTTGGAAAATCAAAAGGTTGGATGCAGATCTAGTCAAATGATCCTTGATCATCATATAAGTTTTCCTGAAACAATAAAAAATATCTGCAGGTCGTCTTAATTGTTGGGCTTCACTTAAACATGAGATTTCTTATTAGAATGGTTGATCATGAGTAAGATATTTTTTTGGGATCTCAAAACATTCAACTTTGGATTGCATATGTTTGACTTTTTTAATACAATTATTTTAGCTGTTTTAATGGATTACCTTAAGTATATCCATGAGATGATTTATTAAGGCTTCATTGTATATCTGAAAATCAATAGATAGAAATGAATACATGTTATAGAAATAAATTGTAATAGTTTTGTTTGTCTTTGATGTACTTAGTGGGTTCCTCCTCACTTAACTCATCGCTAAAATCTCCCAAATATTCATTCAAAGAAAGGATGAGGAAGTTCAGAAAGAGGTCTGAAGAACTCTAAAATTTCTAGAGTTTCTATTTCATTTATTGTATGTTGTGTTAAGGATTCTTGATATTTATTAATTTGTTTGTTGCCCATTCTTTAAACTGATTGATTAGATGTATAAAAGGGTGTTTTTGACTTATTAGAGCATCATTAATACAAGTTATGAACACATAGAATTATTAAATTTAGGAACTTTGATCATCCATTAATAAACTGTCTTGGTTCTTAGAAGATATGGATTGATTGTCATTGATCTTACCAACTATGCTATGATTATTCCATATTACTTGAATTAGTGTTGGTGGATATCGTGAGTTCCGATATTGGGATGCCTAATTAGAAATCTTGGCGAAGATACTCATTGTTGTTTCTATGGAATGATATAAATTGAAATGAATTTACAAAAACTCTTAGCTTTTACTGAATAACTCCTCATACTTATCTTCTTTCATTTTCTTACCCACTATGAATTAAAAAACAAAAAGATACAAATCAATTTCACTTGGTTTCTGAATTTTTTCTGTTCTTTCTATGAAAATCTATCCAAGCATTTGATTGTGGGAACAACCCACTCTTCAGAAAGACGAGATAGCTTCTCCTTCATTAAAGATGACCATTCATCCTAACTTAGTATTTGCTAGTTACATTCACACCTAGCCAAGCTGTGGAGATTAATTTCTGATTATTTTTTTGTGAATTACCCATTTATATTTAATAATTTTAATTAATATCATAATTATTAGGTATGCACTTTACATTACAATAAAGATTAAGCACAGTGCTAACAAAAGAGCTCCAACATATCTAAATCGATTGAATTGATCTTGGCATCACTATTAGAAGAAATATTCCCAATCCCCTTCACATTAACAACCTGAATGGCCCCAATGATCTAATGACTTTGTGTTTTCAAAGGCATACAAATCACAGGCATATTTGTTTCGATGTCAATATTTGGATTGAATATGGGACTTGTATAACAATTGCTTACTGCCACCAATTATGAATCTTCAATGCATTTTCCCACAATCCCTATCAGATTCTAGGTCTCTGTCATCTTGCCATCTTTGTTGATATGATATAAACAATTGTCCCAATAGACCACCTTTGCCTGATCGACATTCATCAATGATCTAAGACGCTCTTCAGAAGACAGCAATAATTCTACTATGTTATCCTTTTTGAACAGACAGCCCTATAAAATGATGCCTGTTCTGATGATATGTCTGAGCTTATTTTGTATCAACATCTAGGCGTCATGATTCAAGGCATTCTTAAGAACACTCTTACTAAACTCAGCCATAATCTATAACAAAGCTTCATCATCCTTAGTAAAGAAACCGTTAGACTTATTGACACATTGGAGTACTCCAACACACTTGTCGCCATCTAAAATGGGAGAGACCAAAAGAGTCTTAGTTTTGTAGTTGCTCTTTGCATCTTGTTGTGTATTAAATCTTTAATCTCTGTAGGCATCTTCAATATTCAAGATTGTATGATTCTAGGCCACAAAACCAGCCAACCCCTGACCAATTTGCAGTCGAATGGTAGTGGATGTTCCTTTGGCCACTCTAGTCCACAGTTCCTTTTTGGCTTGATCCACAATGAAACAGGATGCTCTATCACATTCCAAACAATCAACACATTTGTCAATAATGTTTTGGAGTGCATCATCTAGGAGGACTGAGGTGTTCATTTGCAATGCTCCAGTCACGATCTTTTTCAATCTCAAGACCAATATAAATAATTATTGATGGTCTGACATCACTCTCTTAAATTTATCAAACAGAAATGACAATTTCTATGCAGATATTGATTGAATGATTTCACTAAAGATCTCTTCAGAGTCTAAGAGCACTTTCATCAATGAGACAGTGCCATCTTGATTGTATTAAGCGGTTGCGTCTTCATCAGCTATCATATGACAAATTCTTTAGTACATAGTTGAATATTTAAAATAGCATTTGTTCTGAAGCAATCCTCCTATTGTAGAATATCATAAAAGTTGGATGACCCAGATGTATTTCTCTCACTTTTGAATGTGTCTCCTTCCTCCTGATGGTACTTCAATAATGTTGGATTACGAAATGTCTATCGTCGATATAATTTAATAGTTTATGTATTATCCTCCGGCTATTTATTAACCTTTTTCTCAAGAGGCATTAATGACTTGTGATTCTTAATTTTTACATTTGATTTACTTCCTTAATTTGATTGTCTCTCATCTCGCAAGATACTCAATTTCGTCTAATTAGCTTGCATCAAATATTCATTGATGTGAGTCAATCTATCAATCTCCTTCTATTGAAGTTTCACTAAATCTTGCAGTTTCCGTACTTAGTCCTCCTTGTTTTCCACTTGTAAATGTAGTTTCTCTATTTCTTTTTATAAACTCTTCTAATTCTCGTTCAATCTCTTGACCAAATCCTCTTGACCATCGAATTCCTTGTTCTTTGGTGATGCCATCAAAGTGCTACGCTCTGTTTTTATTTTATATTTTTTGTTATTTTCAAATGTATTAGATTCCTATAATTTACTCATTTATTTAATAAACACAAATAAGACCAATTGATACACAAATTTAATCAAAGCAATCACACTTTCCAGTTATACAAAATTGAGCGTTTGTCATTCTATTTTCCATAACTTCGTAATTTTCATTACTGAAGAATCCATACCAACATTGTGTTTAAATAGAACATTTCATTATTTATATAATAATTATAATCCACTCTCCATTGCATTCCCTCTCCAATTATACAATTTAATCATCTTTTGGTTGCAATTCTTATTACTCCATCTCAATTGGAATTCCATCTTAACTAGACTTTGGTCCTTCAATTAAATGAACTCCACTCAAGTTATCTAAATTAAGGGGTGCTGTGTTATTTATATTAATTCTGTTAAATTCTAATCAAGTGGAGTCTTCATTTAGTTAATTCAAAGACATTTGATTCTGACCTGCAATCTATTTATAAATCACAGACTTCGCAAGTCATTATTAATTACAAAATATAAATAATGAAAAAGCATCCTTCTGAAAATTTATTAGATTATTGTGTGTATTACAAAGACAGATAACTTCCAGCTTTACATAAAACTGAGGCAGTTAAAAGAGCCCTGATCATGGATTCAATAACAAACAATGAACACCCCCTCAATCAGTTGATCGAAAAAAAACAAACATTTGTACCCTTCATCAATGAAAGGGATAGTATGGGTAGACTGATATCAAGTGAATCTTACCATAGAAAAAGAAAAAGTGATGCATCCAGTATCTTTAATTCTCCAAAAAGCAGTCATCACTTTCTCAGCAAGAACTCGATTTCAAATACAAGTAGTTTGTATGAGAATTCACTACCTGCCACAAGGCTAAAATTAAAGAATCTTTTGGGAGGCACTCCTGAAAATACAGAATTAATTTAATCTACTTTATTAGCTAGTTAAAGCGAATTTAAATAATCTTTCTAGTTCAATTCCAAACACAACCAGATCTCTTTGAGATTACATAGAAAGAACAATAGTCTCTAAAATAAACTGCCTCAATTTGGTCGAGAATCTAGGATTCCAGAATTAAAATTGTTCAAGTAACCAACTACACCCCAAGCCACTCGATTCTTTTAAAGCAATTATGTGATAGAAATGTTTAATTAAAATAAGTATGAAATCTTAAAAATAATAAAAGGATCCCTGATTACAAAATGCAATATGTAATTTTGATGGAAAGAATGAGTAAATTTTAATTGGAATTTTTGAAAGATGTTTCTGCAAATGAAAGAAGAAGAACATTCGTTAAATTGGACAAGAATAGAAGATTCAAATTAAGTTTATTGTTACTAATTTCTAAAGCTTAAACCCAGTACGGAATGTTATAATGATTTGTATATAATTTATGGATGATAATAGTTTAATTGTTAATTAGTGTTGCATGTATTCACTTTGTTTTAGCTAAATATACAATATTTTTAGACACTAAGCAAGTGTAGGAAAGTTCCTTCTTAATTGATATCAACCCAACTCAATTGGAATAAAATAACACCTTGCAATTACAAAAATTTTATATTTATTAATATTTAGGTCAAATCAGAGTTCTCTCTAAGACTCAATAAACGCTTTAAAGTGATATTTGACACAAGTTCATCGTAAATGTGGTTACCAAGTGTCAATTATTAAAGATGAAATAAAAATTAAATAGGAATTGTCTTTGGATAATTAAGAATTCACTTTGGAACCTTAATTCTATATTCACACTAAACATCATGAACCTATTTGTTACATCTTGATATCAGATATTCGATCTTACAATAACCAGTTAATGATCTTAGGCAGTCCATTTATGAGAAATTATTACACTATATTTGATAAACAAAGTAGTTAGTTCGGTTTAGGTGAATCCATTAATTATACAGAATCACACCCAACAAGGAATTTGCTTAAGAACTTCCTTGCTTTGATTATCTGCACCATTATTGCCATTGGAATAATAAAGGTCATCAATTATATTATGGAATGTGAATTAAGAAAATACAAAAATCAAAAGTCTTTAATGGTAAATGTACTTAATTAATATTCTCACATTGTGTATAATGCATAATAAATATCAAAAATTACAAAATTAAGAAATAGTCAACAACAACTTTTTTTTTCACTCTTCTCCTATTCGCTTTATTTGCCATTCAGTGTTATATTGTAATAAGGAGATTGATTACTTTGAGATTTACTTTTTTTCCTCATTTTTCCATTAAAATTAACCTTAATTCCTAACATCTATTTTTATGGAACAAATGTACTTAATCATCTAAATTAATTTATTTTGTTTCGATTTTTCTTAAAATTTTATTTGCTACACTCTCGAAGACAACATCAACATTCTTCCCTGTTTTTGCTGAAGTTTCATAAAAATCTAACTTCTCTTATTATGCATATTCTTCCACTTCCTCAATTGTCACATCTTTTTTAGGAATATCTGATTTGTTGCCAACAAGTACTAATTCAATCTTATCACAAGAAAAAGTCTTTATTTCTTTTAACCACTTTTTAATGTCTTCAAACGTTGATCTTCTACTAAAATCAAATACAAGTAATCCTCCAATGGCCCCTCTATAATATGATCTTGTGATCGATTTGAATGAATCTTGTCCTGCCTATCAAATTCTATTCAACATATAATACTGTATCCCAAATCTGCAGCTTTATCTATTAATCATTTATCTTTATGGTTTTATAGCCGAACTCTACACCCACTGTACTCTCTGTATGATCACAAAATTTGTTTTCTGTGAATTGCAACAATAAACACGATTTCCCGACATCTTTAATAGGTTTATTCATTTCTTTACTTGTATCGCCTACGACTATGTACTTAAACATGTAATTATAATCATTGCTCATTTTATTTAATAAAATAAAAACTAAACATTTCTGATTAAAACATTTATATTACAATATATTCAAATACGAATTAGCCATTACTATCTAAGAACTATTCTAAGTAATTTAATTCATCCTCTATTATTTGAATTCTTCTTTATTATGCTTATATTCTATTTTGAATAGAGTAGGAATCTATCTCAATTCATTTTGTTATTGCATCTTTCTTAAATTGGTTTAATTCTTCTCATCGTTGTATTATCTTTATAACACATTTAATCAAACTTAATGGGTACTGTTATTATAAGAATTAACTCTAACTAATGGAGGCCTATTGAAGAAGGTGAGTATTATAGGAGGGCATTGAAAAAAATCTTTAATCGATAGTTTTCTCTGTAGAGTTCTTAAATAACTCCTTGAGATTGAATCAGTCTCGTATACGTTTCCTAGTATTTTATATCTGCATATATCTTATTTTTGATTAAATTTCAAGTTTATTTTTTTATTGTTAAAATACTACCAACTGTTCTCGATAGATATGTATCTAATTTATATTTACTTAATTTAATGTGATTCCAAAACCAAATTTGGATTTGAATTCTAATTTACANTAAATGTACTTAATTAATATTCTCACATTGTGTATAATGCATAATAAATATCAAAAATTACAAAATTAAGAAATAGTCAACAACAACTTTTTTTTTCACTCTTCTCCTATTCGCTTTATTTGCCATTCAGTGTTATATTGTAATAAGGAGATTGATTACTTTGAGATTTACTTTTTTTCCTCATTTTTCCATTAAAATTAACCTTAATTCCTAACATCTATTTTTATGGAACAAATGTACTTAATCATCTAAATTAATTTATTTTGTTTCGATTTTTCTTAAAATTTTATTTGCTACACTCTCGAAGACAACATCAACATTCTTCCCTGTTTTTGCTGAAGTTTCATAAAAATCTAACTTCTCTTATTATGCATATTCTTCCACTTCCTCAATTGTCACATCTTTTTTAGGAATATCTGATTTGTTGCCAACAAGTACTAATTCAATCTTATCACAAGAAAAAGTCTTTATTTCTTTTAACCACTTTTTAATGTCTTCAAACGTTGATCTTCTACTAAAATCAAATACAAGTAATCCTCCAATGGCCCCTCTATAATATGATCTTGTGATCGATTTGAATGAATCTTGTCCTGCCTATCAAATTCTATTCAACATATAATACTGTATCCCAAATCTGCAGCTTTATCTATTAATCATTTATCTTTATGGTTTTATAGCCGAACTCTACACCCACTGTACTCTCTGTATGATCACAAAATTTGTTTTCTGTGAATTGCAACAATAAACACGATTTCCCGACATCTTTAATAGGTTTATTCATTTCTTTACTTGTATCGCCTACGACTATGTACTTAAACATGTAATTATAATCATTGCTCATTTTATTTAATAAAATAAAAACTAAACATTTCTGATTAAAACATTTATATTACAATATATTCAAATACGAATTAGCCATTACTATCTAAGAACTATTCTAAGTAATTTAATTCATCCTCTATTATTTGAATTCTTCTTTATTATGCTTATATTCTATTTTGAATAGAGTAGGAATCTATCTCAATTCATTTTGTTATTGCATCTTTCTTAAATTGGTTTAATTCTTCTCATCGTTGTATTATCTTTATAACACATTTAATCAAACTTAATGGGTACTGTTATTATAAGAATTAACTCTAACTAATGGAGGCCTATTGAAGAAGGTGAGTATTATAGGAGGGCATTGAAAAAAATCTTTAATCGATAGTTTTCTCTGTAGAGTTCTTAAATAACTCCTTGAGATTGAATCAGTCTCGTATACGTTTCCTAGTATTTTATATCTGCATATATCTTATTTTTGATTAAATTTCAAGTTTATTTTTTTATTGTTAAAATACTACCAACTGTTCTCGATAGATATGTATCTAATTTATATTTACTTAATTTAATGTGATTCCAAAACCAAATTTGGATTTGAATTCTAATTTACAATCACGTTTTATATCTTGAGTTCATCATAGACTTCCTGATGATGAGATTGTAAATTTGAAATATTTGAATTTTCTTATTATTATTGGATTAGTTTTTGAGAACATAACCTTTGAAACATTTATATCTATTATCTCAATTAAGCATTTTTCTTGATTTTTTTCTATTAGATTAGCGATCATACTAAAAAACTCAGAATCTTTTTCAATGATAGTATATTTTAAATTATTGATGGTTTAATCTTAAAATGAAATAATCTACATTTGCAAAGCATAATTGGGATCATCTGTTTGACCGTTATTTGGGGGTGTGTTATTATTTTTGTTATCACTCATTATCTACAATATTATTGGCCAATTCAATAATAAATAAGATTATAATCTATACAAATATTTGCCGCTTTTAGTTTATATTTAAATTATATCATCAAGAAAAGTTTCATGGCAAAGGGAAAGTAAACCAAATAAGAACAAGCAAAATAAGTGGAAGTTGTTGATAAGAAAATTAAAAAGACTAAAAAAACTAAAGGTAATGATGAACCAGCTGATTAACCTGAATCCCCCCCACAATCTCCTGTTAAAAAAGGAAAAAAGCAAACATAAGAAAAAAAACCAAAGGCCACAAAAGATAGATTCAGTACTTCATCAATTTAGTCTAGATAAACTCTATTACCCTGAAGTTCCCAGTTCATAATTCCCTGATCAATTGCAACAAAATGTAATAAATGTGATAGCCTCTTTTGGAGCATCCGCAGCTCTGAAGGAAATTACCAACAACCTCGGTTTATTCTACACAAATGCTGTCGAAGAATAAACTGTTCACAACTTTTTGGCCTAAGCAGAAGAAAGTGGAATTATTTACGAAAGAGCAGGTCAATATCATGTTGCCCAAGAGTTAATCCCACCACAAGTATTGAATGTATAAAGTATGTAGCCACAACCAAAGTAAGTAGTAGTTGTGTCTCAAAGCATCGAATAAGAACCATTGCCATAATAGGCTGTTGAATCTGCTGCAAAATAACCATTAGATAATGATTAAATTGATTTTGAAGATTAAATTTAAAACTAAGTAAGCGAGAAAAAAGAGGGTATATATTTATATCTATTTAAAAAGGAATTAATGAAAATGAGGATCACTAGAATTTATTTGAGAATTGATTAATCCAAAATTAATAAAGTTTTTTAATTCACATATTCTATAAAAATCTGTATTTTATAATTGTAATCTAATTTCAATTAGTTTGCACTTAGATCTTCCAGTTCAAATTACTCATTTGTTTAAATCTGAATGATAGAATATCTAGAATCATACGGAAAGAAATTGGATAGATTCAAATTACTTACTTGCTCTTCCG
>CAJJDP010000072.1:170162-281407 GCA_905182995.1 Paramecium octaurelia
TTATCACTCATTATCTACAATATTATTGGCCAATTCAATAATAAATAAGATTATAATCTATACAAATATTTGCCGCTTTTAGTTTATATTTAAATTATATCATCAAGAAAAGTTTCATGGCAAAGGGAAAGTAAACCAAATAAGAACAAGCAAAATAAGTGGAAGTTGTTGATAAGAAAATTAAAAAGACTAAAAAAACTAAAGGTAATGATGAACCAGCTGATTAACCTGAATCCCCCCCACAATCTCCTGTTAAAAAAGGAAAAAAGCAAACATAAGAAAAAAAACCAAAGGCCACAAAAGATAGATTCAGTACTTCATCAATTTAGTCTAGATAAACTCTATTACCCTGAAGTTCCCAGTTCATAATTCCCTGATCAATTGCAACAAAATGTAATAAATGTGATAGCCTCTTTTGGAGCATCCGCAGCTCTGAAGGAAATTACCAACAACCTCGGTTTATTCTACACAAATGCTGTCGAAGAATAAACTGTTCACAACTTTTTGGCCTAAGCAGAAGAAAGTGGAATTATTTACGAAAGAGCAGGTCAATATCATGTTGCCCAAGAGTTAATCCCACCACAAGTATTGAATGTATAAAGTATGTAGCCACAACCAAAGTAAGTAGTAGTTGTGTCTCAAAGCATCGAATAAGAACCATTGCCATAATAGGCTGTTGAATCTGCTGCAAAATAACCATTAGATAATGATTAAATTGATTTTGAAGATTAAATTTAAAACTAAGTAAGCGAGAAAAAAGAGGGTATATATTTATATCTATTTAAAAAGGAATTAATGAAAATGAGGATCACTAGAATTTATTTGAGAATTGATTAATCCAAAATTAATAAAGTTTTTTAATTCACATATTCTATAAAAATCTGTATTTTATAATTGTAATCTAATTTCAATTAGTTTGCACTTAGATCTTCCAGTTCAAATTACTCATTTGTTTAAATCTGAATGATAGAATATCTAGAATCATACGGAAAGAAATTGGATAGATTCAAATTACTTACTTGTTCTTCCGAACTTTTAAAATAATTAATGCTATTCTCTACATGATAAAAGGGATAAATATATGATATCAAATATCATTTATGATTATATTTAGCCTTCTTAATTGAGTAAAAAATCACATATCTTCATTTTAAACTATACATAATTTACAATATGACTGCCAAAGGGAGAGTTCTTATTCAACGAATATTTATGGTTTTAATAGAATAAAGGGTTAAGTAGTTATCATCTCTCAATAGATATATATATATAGGATGTAAAAAACTGAAAAGGGATTAAAAATGATTTTTTGATTTAAAATTCAGATAGAAATTGTGAATCAGACATTATCATGAATCTTATTCTAATAATAATTAAGTTATACTTATTAATTATTGTTTTATATTTACTAGCCAGTTAGCTAACTTAAGAATTTAATTATATTAGTTATAATATTAAGGTTATGATTTTAGATATCAATTTATTCGAAAATATTAGACAAATCTAAATAGCAGAAGTTCAAAATTAGTAGCAAGGTTTTGCTCTAAGCAAATCAAAATTATGGATATGCAAAAATTATAAATTCATTATATTTATTAATTTTTATCATGAATTAAAGAACTCCAGAGAAAAAGCAGAAATAGCTAGTATTGCCATAAGCACCAAAGAAAAGGAAGCATTGCTCCTATAACTTTAATGATTCAGAATTAAATACAATTAAGAGACAATTATTTTTTTCCGAAGATGGATTAGAAGAGAACAAAATCAAATTTTCCCTTTGATACATATTATCAATACGATTTTAGTTGTTTATTCTTTTGTTCTTCTAGAAATCAGGGCTTCGCGTTTGCAATTTCTTGGCTTCTCATTTGTTTCATAATTATAAGCAAGGAACTAATCTCGAATGCAATTGCCATAAATGGATTTTGGAAGATTATTCAAAGTCTTAATATAATAATAATCATCGTATATAATAGTGAAGAAAATTTAATTTATAATAGTTTTTAAAATAATAGATATCAAATAAATGATTTCCATTCAAAAATCATTTAAGGAGCCAGCTTCTTCTTCCTACCAATTTCTCGATAAATTAGGTTAAGGGTAACAATCACAAACTAAAATAGGGCTTTTGGTTACATATGGAAAGTCAGACATATTTCGAGTGGATAGATATATGCCTGTAAACTCGTTAAAAATCAGATGAAAAAGGAAAAAAAGTTGTTACTCAGGGAAATATAGATACTATAATAGCTAAAAGGCAAGAAAGGTAAGTTTTAGTAATATTATTATTCTAGGATTTACGTAATTATTTGCGTCAGGTTCGGATTTAAATAATACCTATTTTGTGATGAATTTGATGGGAGAAAACTTAGAATAAATTCGTTAAAGCAAAGGCAATTTCAATAAGATCTTACCAATTGGATTAGAAATATTGTAGCTTTTGAAAGAGCTCCATTCGGAAGGAGTAATTCATAGAGATATTAAGCCAGAGAACTTTGTGATGCACCAAGGGAGAGTAAATTTAATTGATTTTGGGTTATCTAAGAAATATATAATTAATGGGAGTCATATAAATTACAGAGAAAATAAGGGGATGATTGGCACTGCTCGATATGCTTCTATTAATGCCTTGAAAGGTATTGAGTAATCAAGAAGAGATGATCTCGAATCTTTAGGCTACATGCTCATCTATTTACATTAAGGCGATTTGCCATGGTCGAATATTTATGATCAAGACAAAGAAACTAGATATTCTAAGATAAAGAAAATGAAAAAGTCACTAAAATTAGACACTTTCTTTGGATTACCAATTTAATTGTCAATATTTATGGATTATGTTAAGGACTTGCAATTTGAAGAAGATCCTGATTATGATTATATGTTCTCTCTCTTTTAACAAGTTGAAAAAAGCAGTCGTGTGATTTCTCATAATTACTCTTCTAAACCATTAATAAAATTAAGATCAATTTTAACTCAAAGGAGGAGTGTTCGTTCTCCATCTAAAGGAGTTAATTCAAGCAGAAAGATTAGTTTCGAAGATGGCACATCAGAAGGGTCTGAAATTGATGAAGAATTGTGCAATTCAATATAATTAAAACATTTTGTAGTAGGTATCAAATAACCAACAAGCAGTCCAATATATGTTTAATGTAAATGATATTTTGAATGCTTGGTAGTATATTATATATTATATATTAATAATAATTCTATTTTATTATTATAAGAAGATTCAAAAAGTCTTAGGAATATTTTAAATTACAGTTTAGAGTTATTTTATAAATACTGGTTTATTGATGATAGCTAACATTCCCAGAGCTTTGCATTTTGTCTCAGTCTCATAATCATCATGAGCAGTGCATGCTATTATGGGAATTTCTTAATTTCGTTAGTGTTCATTAGTTTATTGAGTACTGAAGTGGCTCTGAATTTATATTTATTTTTTACCTAAATCCATTTAAAATGGGCATATCTAAATCCATATAAATCAACTTTATTTTTAAATGGCTTTCTTACGCCTTATTAATACATTCTCTACCCATCATAAGCATTGATAAAATTAATATATCAAATTCTCTTCAACATCATAACCAAAGTGTCATTATTGAATGGTTCATCATCAACTATCATAATAAATTAATCATTCTCCACCATTTACTCTTGATTTGATTCTGCTCAACTCTTCTTGAAACTAAACTATCTAAGAAATTAGTTCACATAAAAAAATGATGTAGATCTCTTATTTTAAAATATCGGATGTTTACTCTAGTTTTAAGGTTGGGCAATTGTCTATTTCCTATTCCTTTGATGTTTCAATTATTCTATTTTTATTTACTACTAATTCAATATTACATTTATTTCTGATCTATCTGAACTTAAACTGCAAATCCAAACTCTGATGCTCTTCTATTGCTATTCAATTCTTATAAGATCGAGAATTTAAACTCTGGTTCATTCAAATTAAGAATTTCTAATTGGTCCTTACTACCATTTAATAAATGAACTAATATATTGGTTACAAACAATGTAGTTCCTAATTTGTGATTCCAAGACCGTTTGTTTTTATTTGACGGATTTTAGTGATAATAAAATTACAAATTATAATATGCCATTCCTATTCCTGAATACTTTATATTGAAATAAAATGTTCCTCAAATTAATTCCACTGCTAAATCAATCTATCCATTTTGATTTGTATGTCTGTATGCATTATTTAGTAAATTACACAGAATTCTTTCCAATTTCAATGAATCAGTGTTTAACTAAATATTTCTACAATATTCCAATAATCAAACATGCCCTTTATAATCTTTGAATTGCAATTTTTCTACAATAATATTCAACTCAATTGATTTTGCTTTGCACTATTCTATCAGATCTCTAACATTATAAATAATTTAATTCGACTCGAGAAGGTTGAAATATCATTGACCCTGAGTTAACATAATCCACAAATCCAAAACGCTGTACAATTGACATTTCGATAAATGTAGATCTGTGAGAGTATCAACTTTTAATATGGAAGCACACTAGTGTCAGTAAGCATTGATGTTATCTTTGCCTACGCTTAATTTAATGGAGCTTTGAGTTTGTGAGAGAAAATGTAAGATAAATTTTGTCTAAATCGTTTTTTTGATCCTTTGAATTTAAAGTAAAATAAACTGTCCAACTTATGATATCTTAAGATATAATCTTCAACCTTATTTCCGGTGATTTGAACTCTATATCTTTATTTGCTGCTTCCCGCTGTTATTATGTATAGGATATAAAACAAATTGGAATGCTCCTTATCATAAACCTAGAGCAATTTTGGTTATTTTGCGAAGCTATAATGTGTTTTAATTTATTAATGTTTATTATTAAATTCCAGAAAAACCTCGTTTAAATATTACTTTTCTCCTTTTTTATAATGTTTGTACTATAAATAGACATCAAATATGTAGAAAACTCCTCATTCTGTAATGGTTTATCCGTATGACTTATTGTACACACTGTGAAATTGACAGATGCAAAAGATAAATACAGAGATTACTTAACATAAATTAAGACTATACCTATAATCAACGAACTTCAATCAAATTCAAAATTAACAAATAATACTTCTGTTCAATAAATGAAAACGGAATTGAAACTAATTGTAATAGAAATATGAGTATCACATTATGTTCTATCTCCTTTAGCATTTTAGTATTGTAAATAATAATAATATTTAAATCAAATTTGTAATTAAGAAGCGACACACAAAAATGATCGTTTTCTAGTATCATCAGTGTTGGTTATTTGTTTGAAAGCATCTATTAGGCTTTTCACAAATACTGGCTTTACAACTACATAGAGCATCCCAACTTATATGCATTTGTCCATTGTTTCCTTATCATCGTGAGCAGTGCAACCAATTATTGGAATATACACAAGGTTTTACTCAAACATCATATCTACTAAAATTTTTGTAGCCTTTATAATCTGAATAATAAATACTTCAATTCCTCCCATTATAGGCATGTCTAAATCCATTATTATAATAGATATTTCCTCCTCTCTCTCTTTAACCAAATCAATAGCTTATTGTCCATTAAATGCTTTTAAGAATTGATTATACCCCATATTCTTCATCATTAAAATTAAAATATCATGATTAAATGGTTCATCGTCCACAATCAAGATTTTCTTATCAAAATCCATCACCCCTTTATTAGTAAAAGATGATCTTATTCTTTTTAAAGTTGCAGAACTTTTGTTAACTTTAGTCTAATTAATTGGAGTAGCGATTGGAGTGTTTGCTTATGGTTCATTGATGCTTCTGTAAGAATTCAAAGGGGATGTTGATGCAAGTTCTATGATCATCGATTTATGAGATTTTTATTTAGTAGTGCCAGATTTAAAACTTTTGTTACTCTTTTGCTTTAACATAAACCCAATGGTGAACTATTCCTACGATCCTTCTGTTGTTTTATTGTCTTTCAGAATTAATCTGAATTTGAATTCAGTACCTATGTAAGAAGAGGAAATTTCGAGATGTTATTCATAGTCACTTAAAGTATTAATCAAGTGATTAGTTATTTCTAAGGATAATTTAATCTCCTTTTTAAGTGGTATTGATTTTTTTTTATATTAAAATTCGGTTTGGGATTTAATCCATTAATTTATTTTTAACAATTCTTCCTCATTAAATAATTAACCATTTCCATTTATAATAAAAATAATCGAGGAATTCGTTTAGTCGATAAATATATGTAAATTAATTTAGCCATTTTATGGAGTGTATCTATAAGTTAGATTCAACAAATTATATAGAATTCTCTCCAATTTCAGTAGATCAGTTGAAATGTAAAATCTATAAAATTAATATTTTTAAGAATTTACTTCTCGATACTATTTAAGGGAACTCTCTCGACATAAATCTAGAATAGGATCTTCTTGTTTTAACATTAAGATTCAATTAATTCATTAAGTGTGTACAAGAATGATTTCATATTAATTTTACAATATTATAGTCTGGTTTAATCACATTATGGATTAAGGAATTCCAAAAGATCTGAAATTTAAAAGTATTACAATTTAGAGTTTATGTATGCTGGTTTAATATAATTTTATTTGATGGTATTATCCATTTCTGTATAATTGTAAGCAGATGATAGAAAACCTAAAGAAGCATTTAAGGGCGTTTTTAATTTGTGAGCAAAAATATCATAGAAGTATTTTTTAAACTTTTTGAACTTAAAAATCATTTGCTTCTCAGCAAAATTATCAATTCTAACCAGTGCAATTATAATTATGTCTTATTTTCCAAGTTCTTTATATAATACTTTATACTTTGTTTTAATTTTCTTCACTAAATCAGTTTATATAGCAACATAATGATAACACATTTAAGAATCTAAATTTTCTAAATTGTGAATATGTTCAATAAAACTTTAATAGTCGTTGAATATTAAGGTGGGTTTCCAATCACATTAGTGCTAAGGAGTATAGGCTAGTTCTTTATCTTGATAAGCCTTGATTTGGAACGTTTGATTCTCATCCTGTTGAGTTGAAGTTGCCAGAATATAATTATTGGAAGTAGTCTTAGAAAGCTCATTAAATTGTTGATCGAATATTTTAAAAATTATTAATTTCTTCATTTCTTAAATAATGAAATTTTCTGTTACCTCCATTTTTGAATCTTATTTATGTTAATTGAAAATTTGATAAATAAAAATAGCAATAAAATTATTGAGTTGCTAAAAATAAGCATAATCCAACCAACCATCATATTAAATAGAATATATAATTATGCTGATAGCTAATTAAATAAATTTACAATATTTAAGTAGTTTATTATGTTTTTCATATTTGAATATTTGTAAAAGATAAATTAAAAACCACAATGACTTCATTCCATAATAGTATATCTATACTGCATTATGAAAGAACAAAGAAAACAATAAGAGCTCTTCATATTTTTTGTACTTAATTTTCAGAATATAATGAGCTTTTTACATAAATGGACAAATTTACTTATGCAAAACAATAAAATCAAAGAATTGCAAACTATAATCGGCATTTCTTTAATCAAAGTACAATTGATTATATCCAATATGACAATAATCCCAAACATAATTCCAAACTATTTTGTTTTCTGGGTCATCTAATAATTAAAATAATTAGTAATAATCATATTATTATAGACAAAAATAATAAGAGAATCAAAATGTATTATAATTTTATACTACATGATGAGTGTTCTAATCAAGCAAGGACATTTTGATTTCTGAACTTAACATTAATTAAAAAACCCTCTTTCATATTTTGTGAATATATTGATTTCATTTTTTTGGAGCAATGAAATCAAAACATTTGTATCCTTAAAATGATAATCAAATCTATTTTATTCGTCTCATTCTTACCCTGCCCTACATTTGTAAAATTTTAGGAATTAAAATATGTATCCATTTATGAAGTCTCTAAAACTAAGTATTTTCAAATTCTGTAGTTGAAATGTTAAGCATCATAAACAAATCATATAATAAGATTTATTCCCTAAGTGATGCCAGAATATATTTCAATTATATTTTTAGATCTTGATTCTAATCTATATTTTGAAATACAAAAGTTCTAGAGAGCAGCCTTATAATGAAAATTATGTGCTAAAACAAGTGTTGTTAACTTTGCACTTTAGCTCTATGTTTTTTTATGTGAATTGATGATCTATAAATTAATTAAATTACATTTAATGAATCAATTAATATCTAACTTTAGAAAATTAAATATTTCAAGCTTATAATAAAATTTCATACATAAAAAATACATAGGAACAAATTTTTAGGAGTTCTTTTCATAATAATTGAATATTATTCATTTTCAACATTAATTACTGCTAAGTTATAAGACTAATTAAAAATCTATAATATTTTTGTTTTTCATATAGTTATTTTCTCTGAAATTAGCTTATGATTCTGAAGATATTAATTTGTTCCCCTTGTTATATAATTATAAATTCGAAAGTAAGGATCTTAAAAGATATAGAAATACTGGATAAACCAAAATAAAAGGATTCACTTTATAAATACCAGTCCTCATAAATTATTATTTAATGCACAAATTAAATTTTTAACAATATAATTTCTTTAGGATTTGTGTTTGATATTTAGTAAGACTATAAATCAGTGGAAAAGTATTGTTTATGTTGCTAAGTAAATATATAATAATCCACATTGGGAATTTTAAAATTGTTTGAAAATGTGTTATAAATCAATTAATCTAATGTAATAATTACCATAATTATATAATTTTGATGATCAGACTTTTTAGTAAATACGGTGCTTCTTCATCAAAAATGGTGACATTCTATTTTAAAAATAAAGATAATTCCCTAACAAAAGTAACATCACCAATTGGATAGAATTTATTATAAATCGCACATAAAAACGAAGTTGATTTAGAAGGGGCATGTGAATAATCACTAGCATGTTCAACTTGTCATGTTATCTTACCAAGTAATAAACATGAATTTGATATAGAATAATTGTATGATAAATTGCCATAGCCTGTACCTGAAGAAGAAGATCTCTTGGATCTAGCATATGGATTGACAGAAACATCGAGACTGGGATGTTAAGTAAAGGTTGACGAGAAATTTGAGAATGTTATAATATAATTACCAAAAGCTACAAGGAATTTCTATGTTGATGGTCACAAACCTAAGCCTCATTGATTTAATTAAATTATATAAATGTTAAGTATAGACTACCTTGACTCATTAATTGGACAGAATAATTCTTCAAAACTATTGATGGCAATTAATGCAATAGGTTGTTTGGGCATAATGGTCATATTAAAAGAACTAGAACCAAATTATGTGACATTGTCAATATAATATGGATTTATTCTGCTGCTTGACTCTCAGAGATCACAATACGTTTTTGAATCTCAGTATGATGCTTTGATGATGGCAGTGATTGGAGGGTTAAGTAATAATATTGTATATACAAGATGCCATTGGGTATTTCACCTTATTTGCAGCACTACGAAAAATCGATTTATTAGTGATTATGTTGGTTTTCAATTTTAAAACTTTATTTGTTCACAGCATCAAAATCTAAAATAACTTGAGTTCAATATTGCTTTTATTTGGATTCACTTTGAATCTAATGAGTAATGATAGAATCTTAGCTGTATGGGCTTTGGTTTTTGGATAAGCATGTCAAACAGGATCTGGGATCATTTAAGAACGCTATAGATTTCATAACCAAAACTTACAATTATACAAAGGAGCATTTATGATAATAATGTCTTTATTTAACTTTGGGTTCTATTCAGATAAAATTGAAAACTCCTTTTTAGTTTATTTGGCATCATTTCCAGTATTAATCACTTACACATTTTTCTAATGGTTACCACAAGAAGTGAAATTACCAAATGATATGGCTGAAAATGCAATTATTGGAATTTAATTACTAGTATTATTATTACATCATTCCTTCAAAATATTACCAACAATTAGTTGTATTTTCTACTTTTTAGGAATATTTTCAATGTTTATAAAGAAATGAGTTACATTAGGATTAATTTATATTTCATAAATATCTCATTATCAATTATCATTCTAATTCTTCCAAATAGTCCTTTACTTAAGATGCTGGCAATATTCTGAATACATGATCATCCCTAATCACTCCAACTTCAATATTAGTAGGTGTTATTTATCCTTTGATAGATATTTATAGATATACCTTCAAATCCTTCTTTCAATGTTAATAAGGCTGTATTAATGGCATCTTCAATTTCCATATCAGCATTGTATCTCTTTTCTAAAAAAGCTTTGGCATTCTTAGCTTGTTTGCCAATTGCTGTTGCTTTCCAACTATAATAAGCGCCACTTGGATCGAGTTACACCAAATGAGGTCCCTCCTCATCATAACCTGCTATAAGAATGGATACACCAAATGGCCTTATTCCACCTCTCTATGTAGCTATTTATACATCCTAATTTTATTCTATAATTCTACTTCTGCCAATTCTCTGCTTAATGTTTATACGAAAATTTCCTCTTGATATTTCAAATCATATTTCTTCACTAATTTTCTTGCTTATTATGATAACACTCTAAAATCTGGTCCTAAACCGGCATATGTAGCTGCTACGTTATCTGTCAACAAAGCTATTTTCTGAACACTTGATTCTTCGATCAAAATTGATGACTATTTCTTCTCCACCACCAAAACTACACCATTTTTAGCCTTGATTCCTATAGCTGTATCTCCCTTTGCTACAGCATTCAATGCATATTCAATTTGTAATAACTTGCCTTTACTGCTAAAAGTTGTCAAAGCAAAATCTGTCATACTGGGGTTTAAATAATTTAATTAAAAAATTGATTGTGATGAGAATATTTTGGCAAGTCTCTAAATAAGACTATGAGCCCTTAAAGATTACAATTCCCTGATTCTGTATAAATAAAACTATATAAAGACAAATCATGTCTTTTTATCATTTCATTTCTCTTTATTTTCTCCAATAAAAATCATGAGTTTGAAATTAAATAAAAATATTCCTAAAATGTTAAATTCATACTGTTTTTCAAAGAAAGAAGCATGAGAAATAATTATAAACAAGCAGTCTTATCTAACAATTGATTCCCAATTGTAACCTTATTAGTTTATCTCAATATTAAAAATCTATTAATTTATGGATATTTTAAGGAACGTATTTTATTATCTTAATTTAGAAAGATATTAACACAAGTTTGGTCCAATGATTTGTTATTTATTATAATAGTTAATTTTTTGAATACTTCTTTTTAAGAGATTACACTATGATAAATACATTTAATATTATTTAATAACTAATCAATTCTATCATTCAGCTATAATATGAGTAAATAAGAGTGGTGCATATTTTTTTCTTTCTTCAAAAGTTAAAAATGGTAATAATTTCTCATAATTCGGTCCGTATTATTCTTCCATTTTTTCTAAATCCAGTTCCTCTAGCTATTCATAAATAATAAAATTACAGCTTGTTTCAGAATGTTTTTTGCTTTGTTCATCTTTTCTACTCCAAGAGCATTTTCTAATTTTTATTTTAAAGTAGATGGTCTTTAATCTTGCTTATTTAACATTTCTAAACATTCCTCCTCTTCCTTTGATATTTACTTTAGACCATCTTTCGTTTTCTTCTCGAATTAAATAGTTGGTTCGTCCTCATCATCCTCTCTATCTTCCATCTACATAGTCTAAATAGAGCTAAAATCAAAATAATTTTCTTTGCCACCTTAACTTGGAAATTTATCAATAGCATTATTAATGTTATTAATCTTAATTAAATTTAATTTATACCAATCCTTCTAGTTCTTTAAGCATAAGAGCAAAGTCTTTGCCATTCTTTTCAATCTTTTGTAGTTAGTCAGCTTTTAATTTCAACTGTGACTTTGATTCATTTTATTTGCTATCTAATTGAGATGATTTTTATGATGGTTATCTTTCCAAATTTTATTTTTATTAATCTTACTTATTAACATCAATTTTTTGGTTTTATTAATTTTGAGCATTTTTCTGTTTTTCTTCTTACTTTATTCTATCTTATTCCTTCTATTTCTCTAATTGTTATTATTTTTCCAATTATTATTATTTTTCTTTTTATTACTTTTCCAACTATTATTATTTTTCATATTGCCTTTATTTCTCGAGCAATTATTCTTATTAAATTTATTGTTCCTTCTCTTTCTTTTCTTTCTTTTCTTTCTCTTATTACTCCTATTGTTATTTTAATTTTAACAAACGAATCCTTTCTTCTTGGCGTTACTATTCTAATTGCTATTGCTTTTATTATTATTGTTGGGCAGTTGGAGATTTGTCCACACTTATGGGCCTCTTCTTTTCAATGCTCACTTTCTAAACCACTTTTTACTCTTAAATTTGTGGCTTTGAACTTTAAGGCCTTTATTGGACTGCTTGATGTTTTGGCTTTTCTTTAGGAGCAGTTGGAGGTCTAAATGAATAGAAAATAATCTAACCTTGGCTATTCAATTTTTTATTAATGTTTTGGTTGTTCATTGCTATTTGAGTGCTTCTTTTACTCCTAGGCATCAAATTTGCATGGCTCGCTTCTTTATTATTTTTCTTAATCACTATTGGGTCTTGAATTATATTTTTATTATGGAGATTGCTTTCTGATTTCCTTCTATGGCGGAGTTGCTTTTTAAGCATCCTTTTTTTATATCAAAGGCGAATTCTTTGTGATGGGATCGATTTTTCTTGGAACATCAATTTATTTTGGTATTTCCTATGGTTTTTATTATTATTCTTATTATATTATTTTAGGTGCATCTTTTTAAGGATCAGGTTACCTAGACGAGGGTGGTTATTATTATTTTGACAGTTATGGAGGTCGAACAGCATCGAATTCTTAAACGGAAGGTTTTTTAGCTATGTTGGGAAACTCTTACAAGTTCTTGGCATTTTGTTCCAAGTATTAAGGTGGACATGGTTATTCATTCAATATAAAATTCACTTAACTTAAATTTCCTTTGACTTCAAACACTTTATTGTGGAAAATAGTGTGTGAAAATTCTTATTTCTAAATGGTCTCACTTAAAAAGCTTTTAATTCTATTTGTAATGACTGGCATTTCTATGAATAGGAAATTAATCAGTACTTAAAATTTCTTAGATTGTAGGTCTTCTTCGATAATCAAGTTGCAATAATGATTAGATAAGCTACTTCAATTCTTTAGAATAATGAGAAGGAATAGGTTTGTATTGTCCTTTAACGATGTTTAAAGCTAGAAAATGTAGTGATTCGGCATTGAAAGGCGGTTACAAAGCACACAGTTCATATAGTATGACTCCCAATGACCATATATCAGTCATAAATGTATAAGGCTTGCCTTCTATTATTTCAGGACTTATATAATAAGGTGTCCCAACCATTGTCTTAGCTTTCTCGAATGTTTTTTTCAAAATCTTAGCTATTCCAAAATCTCCTAATTTAATTTGGCCTTCTTTGGTCAGGAAAATGTTTTGTCCTTTTAAATCTCTATGAATAATCTTCCTATCGTGAACATGTTTAATAGCCAAACATAATTGGGTAAACCAATCTAAAATTTGAGCTTCAGAAAAGTATTTGCCTTTGGCCTCCTTGATTTTTTATGCCAAATCACCACCTAGGAATTTATATTATATTTACCATCAGCATACTCCATAACGATACACAATCTCGCTTTTTTTGTTTTATAAACTTCTCTAAACTTCACAATATTAGGATGGGATAGAAATTCAAGGATTTTAGATTCTCTCAAGGTTTCGTCCTTCTCCTAAGGAGTCATTGCAGCTAAATCCATGTATTTGGTGACCCACAGAGACCTAAGAATTAAAAAGCAATATCTACTTGTCCTACAGACACTCCACCAAATACGCCTTCCCAAACGATCCTTCGCCTAATAACTTAAGACGTTTATATAGTTCATATTCTGCTTATTTTCTCATTTAAAATAAATAATTTTAACTATCAAATTCGATAATCCAGCTTCTCTTCTCCCTATTTTATTTTAAAATCTGGTTTACTCTTTTACAAGTTATTAACTAAAGCAGGGCTCTGACTTATCTGAATCTTCGAGCAAATCCTGAAGCAGAATTTATTACCCGAATAATCATAATAGAAGTCTAGTATAATTCTCATAGTAATACTGCCCCTGTAGTTCTTATTTTGCTGCTATTCAAGGATGGACTCTACCACACATAGTACCCAGCTTGAGAATTATTTTCTACCTTAATTATTTTTAGTAATGGTGGCTTCCACT
Source organism: Paramecium octaurelia (assembly GCA_905182995.1). Lineage (NCBI taxonomy): Eukaryota > Ciliophora > Oligohymenophorea > Peniculida > Parameciidae > Paramecium > Paramecium octaurelia. Next base: position 184,434 of record CAJJDP010000072.1, read on the forward strand.
ATTGATAACTCTATGGAATAAGGATGTAGAAGATTACTTTGTTTAGGGAATACTTAAAGATGAAATCATAATAATATTTATCATTTATATATAATTGTCAATACATGTCCATTTAATTGGATAGATTCCCTCTCTTAAACTTCTTTCCATAATTCTATAACTTTGTTAAAATAATATAAAGTTGAATCAAGAATTGCATAACCCTTCAATGATACAGACTTTTTATCTGCCAATAATTACTCTTGAACTTCAATTTGAGTCGAGTTTTCCTTTAATTCAATTTCAACTTTAATTTTTCCATCTTTTTCCTCACTTTTCTAATCATATTAGAAATAAAAGGATACCTTAGATTAGATCTCCAATTCAGCTACTTCAGGTACTTAAACAACATTTTATTCATGTTAAAGCCTATTTTATTCAGCTTATGCTCTTTCTAATTATCTGTTCAATTCTTCCAATCTTTCTTAGCCTTATCTTATTTATACTTATCTTGCGTATTAAAGATTATCTATTGTCTAATCATAATTTAATTTCAAATTACTTCTTATTATTTTCCCCTTTGCACTAGTTACACCTCAATCTACTGTCTAATTTAATCAATTTAATCTTTTAATTTCTTTAATTCTTCATTTTACTGTTCATTTATAGCTTTTAATCTCTCACTTTAATTTCTTTCATTAATATAATCATTTTTGGTTGCTGTCCAATCGTTCATTATATTTTGTTTTATTTCTATTAATAAAATAATCAATTAAATAAAAATAAACTGAGAAAATTAAATTAAAAACCATATTACATAATACTATTCTAATTCTTAAGGAAATATAGTATTTTATGTATATATGAGAATTTTTAAAGTGTTGGCTTAAATCTTTCGTTTTGACCTATCAAATAAACTTGAGATATAGATATTAATTTAAATTAATTCATGAAAATTCTAAAAAAGGCAGATTTCTTTGGAGTTCCATTTATATAAAATATTGATCAAGATTAAACAAAATATAAAAGTATATTTGGGGGAATTATAACGATTACAATTTTTTTAGTAAGTTTAGCTTATGTATTTTGGATTGGCTACCTTTGGTAAACTAATTAAATGAGCCCAAAAGTATCCCGTTAAAATTATATATCTGACTACTCTTTGCTAGACTTGAGTGACCAAATAATAAGGGTATACTATTGGAAATATGAAGAAGGCATAATTGATCCATTTGAATAAAAAATTTTATTGCCATTAGTGGTTTATGCTAATAACAATTTTGTGACAGATGCTTAGATAATACAAAATCATACACTTACAACTTCTGGAGATGTTTATGTACCAGATATGAAGCTTGGTTTTTCTAGGTTTGATGATTATATTTATACTTCAAATGAAATGTACATTGAAATAGTTTTATGCTCGGAGAAATATTTAAAACCTGGTGAAAAGTGTGCATCGCCAGAACTAAGAGAGCAATTCTTTGCCTAAATAGGAAATGTGGTTATAATTGAATTTTATTCAACAACAATAGATCCTCGGGATGGAAAAAAATAACGTGGATTCTAAGAATACTATTTGTAAATAGAGGAACAATATTGTTATTCAATGCAATCTTTTTTTAAAACAAACTTATTTGAGCTCTAAAATTATATATTATTTGGATCTTCTCAATACAAAGAATATATTGTCGACTTATAAATACAAACCTAAACAAATTCATTAGAATATTGCTAAAAAATATTTTAAAATGAAGCACTTGCAATAGTGTATCTTGGGATGAAAGGAACTCAAGAAAAAATAACTTTAGAGTATCCACGGGTAGGTGATCTATTAGCAAATATCGGATCTATTGTATCAATATTATTTATGATCAAATACATCATTATGTTATTCAATGAGTACTTCTTAAATTAAAAGGTATTAAAAGAGCTTATGAGCTTTTACTACCCAGAATTTAAAAAGATATAAATTACAAAGAATTGGAGGGGGAAAATAGTTGAAGTTAGTCTAAATAAGATGAAAATAGATCCAAATATTTATGGAAAATTTTATGAGAATGTTTCCAATTAGATGAAATAAAAGTTTAGTTATTTGAATTTATTGTATGAAATATCTAGACTGTATTTTGTTATGAGATCATCAAAATTTAGAAATGAATTTTTGAAATCTCATTAAATAGGAATAAAGATTAACCTACTTTAGTAAAAAGAGAGTGAAATTGTTTTTACACCGAAATCAGAAAAATCTTTTGAAGATAATTATGTCTTAAATGCGGATGATGCAGACATATTATCTTAATCCAGAAGAAAAATCGATAAAAATTATGATCTAATTTCGGAGGAGATATATAATGAAATAGATTATTATTATATCAATAAGATTTCATGAAAGATATAATAAAAATATTAATATTTTACATAATAATAAATTATCTATTTTTGATAATTCTACTTCCTTAAGTAATGCAATCTTTTCCTTAGTAAATTTTCCATAATTGAAACGAGATTTATTTTAAAAGAACTATGATTGATTTGTTATTAAAATAATTTATATTCATAGATATCTAATATTTTAAATTTTAACGACCAAATCTAATTTCGTAAATAAATTTAGAAACTAACTAGAGAAATCATATCTTTTTCGATCTTAATTTAGATTTCAATAAGAAAATACTCATATACAANTTTATGTACCAGATATGAAGCTTGGTTTTTCTAGGTTTGATGATTATATTTATACTTCAAATGAAATGTACATTGAAATAGTTTTATGCTCGGAGAAATATTTAAAACCTGGTGAAAAGTGTGCATCGCCAGAACTAAGAGAGCAATTCTTTGCCTAAATAGGAAATGTGGTTATAATTGAATTTTATTCAACAACAATAGATCCTCGGGATGGAAAAAAATAACGTGGATTCTAAGAATACTATTTGTAAATAGAGGAACAATATTGTTATTCAATGCAATCTTTTTTTAAAACAAACTTATTTGAGCTCTAAAATTATATATTATTTGGATCTTCTCAATACAAAGAATATATTGTCGACTTATAAATACAAACCTAAACAAATTCATTAGAATATTGCTAAAAAATATTTTAAAATGAAGCACTTGCAATAGTGTATCTTGGGATGAAAGGAACTCAAGAAAAAATAACTTTAGAGTATCCACGGGTAGGTGATCTATTAGCAAATATCGGATCTATTGTATCAATATTATTTATGATCAAATACATCATTATGTTATTCAATGAGTACTTCTTAAATTAAAAGGTATTAAAAGAGCTTATGAGCTTTTACTACCCAGAATTTAAAAAGATATAAATTACAAAGAATTGGAGGGGGAAAATAGTTGAAGTTAGTCTAAATAAGATGAAAATAGATCCAAATATTTATGGAAAATTTTATGAGAATGTTTCCAATTAGATGAAATAAAAGTTTAGTTATTTGAATTTATTGTATGAAATATCTAGACTGTATTTTGTTATGAGATCATCAAAATTTAGAAATGAATTTTTGAAATCTCATTAAATAGGAATAAAGATTAACCTACTTTAGTAAAAAGAGAGTGAAATTGTTTTTACACCGAAATCAGAAAAATCTTTTGAAGATAATTATGTCTTAAATGCGGATGATGCAGACATATTATCTTAATCCAGAAGAAAAATCGATAAAAATTATGATCTAATTTCGGAGGAGATATATAATGAAATAGATTATTATTATATCAATAAGATTTCATGAAAGATATAATAAAAATATTAATATTTTACATAATAATAAATTATCTATTTTTGATAATTCTACTTCCTTAAGTAATGCAATCTTTTCCTTAGTAAATTTTCCATAATTGAAACGAGATTTATTTTAAAAGAACTATGATTGATTTGTTATTAAAATAATTTATATTCATAGATATCTAATATTTTAAATTTTAACGACCAAATCTAATTTCGTAAATAAATTTAGAAACTAACTAGAGAAATCATATCTTTTTCGATCTTAATTTAGATTTCAATAAGAAAATACTCATATACAATACTTTTTAATATAGAAAGAATTTATTATACAATGAATAATGTTCTTGTTGTTCATTCTGAAATTTAAGTGATTTAGCTGTTCAATAAATTGTTAATTTATAAATTTGATTATAATTTTCAATTCTTCAGTTTGAATTGAAAATTATAATTTTTTTATGCATAAATTTAAAAATTGAAGGGGCACTTTTACAAAAAAATGATTTACTAATTAGGGTCATCAGCATTAAGAAACTTCAATTTTTAAAGACTTCTTTATTAAGATTTGATTTATTCTTTAAAATAGCATAATTCCTTAATGTTTATGCTCCAATTAATTGAACTTAATGATTACATTAAGAAATGCTTAAATAAAGTTATTAGAAATAGTAACAAATGCTAATAATGTATTTGATGTTGATGTTTGTAAATCATCTCATAAATTATAATTAAATTTCAACTTAATTCTACATTTTATAAGATGAATTTTTTGCCAAATGGTATCCTCTAAATAACATTCTCTGCCCAAATTATGATATCATCTTAAATTTATTAATCAAAGGTGTAAAAAGGTCGATTAAACATTAACAAAATATTTTGCCTCTTTAGCAGTTTGAAATTAGATTTCATTGAAATTATTTAATGTACATTCAAAAAAATCCAAAACCTTTGTGATAAATATAAAAAAAATGAAGCAAATTTGGTTTTATTAGTTATAATATTGAATTGATTTGTTTCAGATAAAATAGAAATAAGAAATTTAGATAATAGTAAGTTTTGCATATTTATTATATTGATTATTATTTAACGAATAATATGAAGACAATGATTAGCATAAATTCTAACGTTTCTCACAATTATAGAGCCTCCTGTAAATCAGAATAATCAATAACTCCTTTAAGGGTACCTTACAAGTAATTAGTCCTATTTTCATTTTAGTGGGGGATCACAATAAAATTGTTTATCAAAAAAATCGTGTACAAACACTAATTTTATAGAGAGTGTTTTAATGGAGTATAAATAGCTATGTGCATGGGTAATTAAGGAAATAAATTTGAAAAAAGATCATAATTAGATGATTAGCAATTTAAATAAGCAATTATATTAGTTTGAAATGTTTTTAGCAAAAAAATTGGATGGTTATACATAAGAAATTTAGGCATTGAAGTTAGTTCAATAAGAAAATTAAGTTACAATTCATAAATTAAGTTCTACAAATTAGGATTTGAAAAATAAATTGAAATAAATCTCAAATAATATAAATGGTGACTTTTTAACAAGTTCTCCTTTAAAGAAAAGGCATAATTATTCAATTCAACTAATTACGAAACAACCATTAAGAAATATAAGCTATTCATTACAAGAACCTAGTTGTGATAAAGAGAACAGAGAAATATTTCCTAAAAAAAAGTCTTTAAAACCTAAGTTTAAAATATGATTCATATCATTGGTTAATTACTTTATTTAAATAGAAAATGTAAAATTCTCTTAATATACTTTAAAATATAAACTCACAAATCTAGAGCGTGGATAACTTTGTTATAAGCGTTTTCTGTTAGATATTTATTCATTTCTAATCTAGAAACCCAAGCCCAATCATCATATCCAAAGATCTAAACTTTTCCTTGTAAATGTTTGGCCTAAAAATAGATGGTCTTGACTCCTTTTATTTTTGCATTTTCATCAGGATTAGGATCAACAGTCACTAATCTTGGGTCTCTGTTAAAGTAGTATACCTAATTGATGTAAAAATAATACTTGCCATGTATTTTAAGTCATCTTTTCGAATAATTTTGTTTATGTTTCTTGAAAAGTTTCTTTCTCTTCTATATTGATATTTGGAAAACTCCAGATTCCATTTTATTTAACCAATAAGTAAACTGTGTGCAAGGAATTGTACTAAATCAACTTATTATTCTTTTCATTTGGATCTAAGGATTAAATTGCATGAATACCACAATGCTTAAAGAATTTGCTGTTTTCTAAAAATACTGTACGGACATCCCCTACCAATCTCACATGAGTTGGTGAATCGTCTCCAAAAACATTCTAATCACCTGTGAAATGAGTGTACTCATGCAATTCTTTTGGCAATTTCGCAATATAATTGTTTCTTTTTTCTATAAACAATTCACCCTTAATGAATACCTAATTGATATCTGAATTTTCTAAGTTTCATTTCCTCTTCTGTGTAATGAAGAAATATTATATCTCTTTGGATCAATAAACCCATATTCAGTTAATAATTGTCCCTTGTTAAGGTGACTAAAGATTTTGACTAAAGTTTCTTTAAAAGCGCCTCTGTATCAACTGCTTTGGCTGTAAATTTGTAAATTGTTCTAAATGTGAACATTTTAAAATATATAATAAATCATTTAAAGGGTTGTGGAGACTTTGATTAAATAACTCTTAGACCAGATGTTTTTCTAGGCTATGTGCCTTTGGGAACTTATAAGAAATTATTTTATCTTTTATTTGAAGGAGGCAACCTTGATGTAGGAGTTTGATTTCTGGATTTGCTGACATCATTTTTAATATTTTTAGGATTAAGCAACAGTTACTATTTAATCATCTAATATTATTTGTATATACTTTTAAATTTGCATATTCTTATTGTTCCCTTTCATCCATTAATTAATTTTGTTCAATTGTGTTTTCTGCATTCGAAAATTAAATATTTGCTAGTTCGGCCCAAAAGTCTTTGGAAATCTTATTATATAAGAATGTACTTGTTATATGTATAATTTCTTATCGTTCATCAGGTTTTAAAAGATTTAAACAATTCTGCTAAGAATTTCCTTTTCGTCGTTCCAAAATAGTAACTTTATTTGGATTAACAACTTTGGAATTTTTGCTCTTACCAAAGCAACTGAATCATATTACAATTATAAGATATTTATCAAGTTGTTTGATATGAAGAACTTTCTAGATCTTTATTAGCATAATTTAATAATGAACTCAATTGATAATTATCGTAATTAGTAATTTGAATGATTAATAAGTCCTAAATAATTTTGAATTATTTAATCTCTACTTTCTAGAGAGTCTAATTCAATAATTTTCTCAATTAGAAAATTCATAATTTTGTCTCTAATAGATTTAGAACCCATTTGGCTCATTTTTAAACATTATTGAAGAAAATCCTTCTATAAGAATAAGATTTTAGATATCATTATCATGATATCGATCATATTTGATATTTCATTCCACAATCCTTTAGTTTCAAATTGAAAAACATTTCTTTTAAACATTTCATATATCATCTAAAGTTGCTAAAGCCAAATTTTATTTTTATTTATCAAAGTTGCTTTCTCAATAATTTCAGATAAATATGGGATAAATATTAGCTAATTTAATTCAAAATAAAGAAATAATTTTTAAATTACTTTAAATTACATATCCTAAGATAAACTAGAGTATAAATTTGATAAGCACTTAAGTATGTCGTAACTTCTCATATCTTCTGAAAGGACTTATATAGAATTTAACAATAAATCATCAATTGAATTAGAGTGTTTCTCATTAAATTATTTTATTATGGAATAATACTTATGTATAGATTCCAAAAATTGAAAGGTATTCTCATTATTATGGTTAATGATTTCTGTTATTTTTTCAATTAAAAGTGACTGCAAGTTATCTTAATTTAAGCTCTAAATATTATGGGTAATATTACATATTATGAAATTGATTGACAAAACTCAAATTAAGATGAATCTAATTATTTAATAATATTTTCTAACAAAAGTAACAATCTAGATTTATGAATCTCTTCATTGAGTTCATAAGTAGCTAAAAATAACTTTGCTGAGCTTGTTCTAACATCTTTAGAGGAGTCATAAATTAAAGTTGTGAATTTATCAATCCAATCGAATTCCCGTAATATTGATTTTAATAATAATTGATTACTCAGTAATATTTCTGAAATAGTTTTGCGAACTCTTTCGTCTTTGTGCTTCATACTTGATTTTATTTGAAGATGAGCCTACTTTTTTAATTCAGGTGTAAATTTATGATAATATATTTCGATTATCTTCAGGATTTAATACATTTGATTGTCTGTTTCTAGATATAACCCCTCTTTATAAATATCAAGGTCATCTAAGTATTTTAATATCTCTGCGCAAGAATTAATGATATCGTACTATTGATATTGTTTTGTAAAAATATTGAAGCAAATGTCACTATAAGACTATTTTAGTTAATTGTTTATCTAAAAATGTTAATTCGTAATACTTCGATTTTATTGAATATTTCACTCACTGCTTTTATGTATTCTTTTATTAAGGTTTCATCATGCAAAGAATGCAATTGATTTGCAATTATTTCTAATAATTATGATGCTCCCATGGGGTCAGATAACGATTCTCCAATATTCTTTGTAACAAATATTTTTTAGAAAATTTATCCATTTACCAACAAAAATTTAGCTCTTTCGACGAATGAATTACTTTCTGGGGCCATATTTTTTTGAATTTCTTCATCACTCTCACTTAAAGAATTACTTTTACCTTCAAAGATTTTGGGATAACAGCATACTTTTCATTTACAAAGTCCATAATTACAAAATTAGAAAATTAATTAAATAAGAATGAATCTATAACATTTCTGTAAAATGAAGTAGTAATATATGTAATTATCAATTATCAATTTTTCTATAATCTGAGCGATTTAACATCGAACGTTCAAATTTCTTTAAGAATGTGAAATAGATATAATATAAGTCAAAATAATTAATTATTAATTTGTGATAACAATTAAACATATAAATAATATTGGAATACATAGGATTTAATTAAAATATTGAATATAATTTGATAACTTTGAATAAATCTTATAAATTTATGCTTTTGAAAATCTCCAAAAAATTTCATGTAGTATATAAAATGATTCAATTTACTTATTAAGCATTTTCTTCATATATTTTATTTTTTAGTCTTGCAAAATATATAAGAATTTAACGGAAATTTAATTTTGAGTAATCAGTTTATTCAATTAGAATGATAATCCCTAGATGGATTTCTTTCCTTATTTAAGTGTAAATTAATATTTAATAATGTGACAGAATAATTTGTTGTTAGTTATAGTGTCCAAAATAGTCATGCTAGTTTAGTTTTGATTCTAACTTATGTAGTATCAGTATGCTTAATAACAACTGGTTAATAAGAAATAGGTTGTGGATTTTGATCTTTTTCTGTATTTAATTTATTGAATTCACCTAAATAAGACTTTATGGAATTTTATTAATTAATCATAGAATATTATCATCAGTATGCATTGTATGATAATTATTGCTTTACTTTAAGAATGCAATTTGATCATAAATAAAAGTTAAATATTGAATGATATTAATTATCCTCAAATTATATCAAATTCTAAAATAAGCATCCATGCCACTATTTAATCCATGCTTTAATCTTTGATGTTATATGAGTGAGGCTTCCGTGCCATAGGCTTTTTTGCAATTATTAAAGTTGCAAAAAAAATGACGATCAATATCTGCCGCGCTTCTTCTACTCTTTTTCTTTCTATCTTCTAATTAATTCATAATTTCGTCATCTTCCAATTATGCTAATTCCCCTCCCAATAGTTCATATTTCAGCACTTTAGTTTTTAGATCATTCCTCTCTGTAATTACTTTTTCCAACTCCATTTATTATATTCCTTACATGATTGTACAAGATACAATTATAGTAATATAATTTCACAGCTTCTTTGTAATAATCTATTTAACCATCTTATTATTCACTTTCACTCTCGCTCATTTATTGATTTATTATAATTAATATATTATAAATTTAAGTAATCATAGAGATGATATAAATAATAAGTAATTGCAGAAAGGAAGAATCCGATAAGACGTGAATGATTTATCTTTTTGTCTAGAGAAAAATAATTGTAAATTCCTTTTTCTATTTTTTCTTTGAAATATTGACTATGCCCTTATCAATAGGGTTATTTTTAATGATAATACTAACAAAGGTTCCATTTATTTGAAAATAGTTTAAAGTCAAAATTTGAGCATTTACACATATTTTTAATCTCATCTAAAAAATGATTTAAAGCATTTCCCAAGCGCATAGATTAGTTGCAATATTTGTAGTTTATTCTTATTTTTATAGCGAAGTCAACAATCTACTGAAGGACAGATTAAACAATAAATATACTTAAACCCATAAAATCTAAAAATTTAATTAAATATATAAAGTGGATTAGAATTATATTTAATTTATTCATCACCGAGCTCAACCTATAACGTGCTAATTTTTCGCCTTTTACTAAAGATTACCGTGGGTTGGGCTCATACCGGTGACTTACATAAATTTTTAGAGGTCGAAAGACCCCCAACCTTTGTTAAATAATCAAACGAAATTTATTTATAATAATTTTAGATATACTTCACTTGATCATAACAACTCCAAATTCATTTCATTTTAATCTGATATATACAGATAAGATTCTGACTTAGGCTCTTGTTTTTTGTATTACAAGGACAATTCTAATTTAGGGAATTCATCTTGGCTTTTCATCTTGATAGTTGTGAGCATGGTAGCAATAATTTTTGGATTCATTAGGGATTAAATCTTAGAAGTAGGAATATAATGGCAAGCATTTTAGGGTCCTTTGATTTCAAGGATTACTTGGAGATTTCGATTTGTATTATTCTGTAATTGGATCTATCTCACAGTTTCAGACTATCTTGGATTAGATACAACTGCTTTATCATTACTTTCAACATTCCAAGCTTTAGATTATATGAAATTAGCTGCTTCTGAATTTGGATCAACTGAAAAATGATGTATTTAGGTTCCCTTTACATATTATTCAGGCAGAGCTTCATTAGTTTACCCAGTTGGTAGATTGTCACAAACATGTGTAATGAAGACTTTTTCCTAAGGATAATAAGATTATTTACTTCTAAAGTTATAATTTTTTGAAGCTATCCATCATCAATTTGTTATTTGATTTATTTAAAGTTTGGAGATTCTTCGTTAACGGTTAATTCCTCTTTAGTGGCAGGATTGAATAGATAAAGCAACTTAGTTTTTTTAATGACCTCCACAGATTTTCCAATGATATAATCATACTATGGTTTAGAGGGGTCACGTATCAATTCTAATTGTTTTAGGTATTCTTCAAGTAATAGTTTAGTTTCTTCAGATTCCTATTTACGATTATTCAAAGAATAGAATCGTTTCGTATCTAAAATGTAGATGTCTAAAAAGGTCTTGAAGATGTCTTCATTATATTTCTACAAATAGATAAAATAAATTACGTATTGATAATTGACGCATGGCAGATTGGAAATGTAATTGAAACATGTTTGATTTTAGATACTAATTTGAAGGAGACACTTGAGTATTAATAGACATTGGGTATCATAATTCTTGATTCCTCTATGAGAACAGAAATAATCAAATAAACAATTTGACCACCCTAATGGACTGGCAAATGTCCAATAATCTTCTTCCAAACTCGATAGTCCAAACAATCCAAATGATGGGATTTCGTTTAGTTGATTATCATAGATTTTCGTTGACTCCTTCTGTTTAGATGATGGAATGCCGATTAACCATTCTAGCCTTTCAATTTAGAGATTGTCATCAATCAATAAGAAGGATTAAGCTACTTATAAATAATTTTTGAATTCATCAACCTCACCATTTGACATACCACGCATAATACATCCTGATATAATCTCTGAGAAGTACTTATTCTTATAAGATAATTTTATTATCAAAGGTAAAATGTCGTCTACTTTAGTTTTCAGTATTTTATCGTAAAATTTAGGTTAATACAATAATTTCTTCTCATTCAAACTTAATTATTGATTTAGGTTCAATAAAGTAGATACTATTTAAACTTAAATTTGAATATTCATAGCTACATAGGCATTCCCCATTTACACTTTTTTTTCGTATAATTGCAATGGACTGCTTTTGTCTAATATAAAATCTATCATATATAAGAACATATTTTTCTTCATGAGGTATTCTTATTATGGTTTGCCTTCCTATAAAAAGTCCAACCAAAATTGGAAATAAAATTCATATCTCGTCCAATTCTTAGGGACTTGATCTTGAATCATTAAGAATAATTGATCTAATCCTTCATTGAATTTCTCTGTGATTTCTCCTTAAATCTAGATTGCTTAACTAAATAGTGTTGATAACAATTTGCTAAAGTGTTTGCGTGTTCTGGCTTCAGGACACACTAATAATAAATCCACTACTTTGTTTAATTTGCCAAAGTAAACCAAATCAAGGTAATTGATATTTGGATATTATTAAATTAATTGTAAGATTTTGGTATTAAATTAATCCATTAATGAATTTTCATATGATCTTGACAACAGATCATAATTAAACTTGATTAATACATCAATCATCATATTGGCATTCTCTTCATTCACAAATTCACTTGCATCTAGGATAAATTTCAAGAAATCTTGGCTGAACAAATTACGTTCTAATAGGAATTGTTGATTGTCACAATTCACTTTGCTTTAATATTCCTTTGGAATGTATGGTTTCAATGAATTATAGTCAACCAATAGACAATTTTTTTAATTCTGGTCAATTGTGTAATTCTCAAATTAGAGTAAATGATTTTATAGTTCTTGTTCACTGTTGAATACAAGAGATATTTGATCTTTCTAAACCTTTTCATAGATGAGCATGTAAGCACTTTAAGAATTCTCTCTGAATCCTGATCCCCATACATCATTATCATTATAATCCATATTACCTACTCCACCAAAACATTCTTATTGCATTTACTTCAATTTAAATTCTTTAATTTTATGATCATTAAACTCTAACCATTAATCCTGATTCTTGATATCTATATAACTGAAATAATGTCCAACATCTGCAGTACCAACATGAACGACTACTCCAACTAATTTATATGATGTGCATTGATCCTTGTTAATTGTGTATTATTGCAAATCTAAATTGATTGGGAATTCCAATCTTGTATTAATCTTCTCATTCAGAAAAGTATCCAAATTAAACACAATTCTCTAGAGATGCAAGATTAGAACATTTGGCAATTGAGCCAAAAGCTAACATTTGTTCACATCCACTTTCTAATTACAGCTCTCACATTTAAAATCGGAAATAACCTCTCCTTAAACAAATTTATCAAAACACTCCTACAAATTCTTTAAATTCTTGATTGGTAAAGATAAATTGTAAAATATTTCATCCTTTGATTTTGTTACTTTACAATTTTGACATTAAATCTACGTGCAAGTCTTTCCGCCAAATACTCCATCCATAATGTTTTTATAGACAGTTTCCTTTAACATATTTTCCAATTTATCGAATATCATATTTAAAAATTCTTATGCATCTTATTATATAAATATGTTGACTGGCTCACCAGCATAATCTTTAAATGCTGCACAAAACTCTTAAGGATTATAATCAATACGATCTGATAGTTCTAAATAACTAAACATTTATTGCAATTGATGGAGCACATTATCATCATAAGTAAATCCAGTTTTACTAATTTGTAAATCTACCTCTTTTTGATCATTTGCCTACAATATGCCATATCTAAAGGGTTTTATCATATAAAATTGTTATAACATCGCATTCATGTAACAAATGCATCTTAGATTTTTTATACCACAATAACCAAGAGTACTCCTTATTTCACTTGTAGGTATATAATTCCATCTATTGAGATTGGGTATTTTCTAGCTTAGCAATTAGAGGTTCGCTATGATGATGTTCATGTTCTATTACTCAGCCAATTTGTTGAGTAAGTTAAATGCTACTTTTCTACTTTCAGCAGATTTGCATTTGATCTCCTTCTCTTCTTGCATACTAAATAAACAATCGTTGAATATAATGTCAACAATTGGCTGTTTAATGAATCGATACAACTTAGTCAAGAGATTCAATAAGCCAACTAGTATTTTATCAGTAGAAGTATTCTTGGATCTAGATTCCTAACTTTAATAATTCATTAAATTCTGCAAAACTTATTGGCTGAGTTATTCATAATCAATGAATTGTTAGGATTCTTCAGATTCAAATGCACTGTCTATTAACTGACTCAATAATTCATAATATTAAGCAGAACTACCCTGGGAATTTTCCATTGCTATCAACTGTTATAAAATGATTCTTGTTGGTTAATTGTTTTTCTTTTAACTTTCATGACAAAGTACAAGAATGGCTCTGCTAAACAGATTACGCAAAGTATCAGAATTACCAGTAAAGATACCACTGAAAAATATGTTGATAAATTCAATGTTTTCAATACTTTTCACCAACAATTCCTGATTATGTAACAGTATTACTATTATAATTATAATACTATGTTCGATAATTTATCTATCCTCCTATTCCAATTCATTACATTTTAACAATTCTTATATCAGATTGATTAAAACAGAGATGAAGTTCTCTATCTTCTCTATAATGTTATCCCCCAATCTACTTTCCTTCAACTTTTAAACCAGCAATTGGAACTCTTTGGGCTCTTCAGATTATCGTATATCTAATAACACTTAATCTAGAGGTCTAATTATTTGAATGCCTCTTGACGCCTTATATAAATTTGGAATGTGAACAGCACAAGCAGCTATAACATAGTTTTAGAATGTGTTTAATAAAAATGATAAGATCTCTTTTTCAATTTACGATAAAGTACTAACACTCTTATCCTGATATTCTTTGAAAAACTGCAATAATCTATCGAAACCGCCATATTACAAGAATTTACTCATCCATTTATCTTTTAAATTTAGGATATCTTGATCCTCTATCAGAGCTTGTAAATTATTCGAATCCTATTGATTCATCAGAAATTCTATAATATACAAACTGTATAGCAATCTATAATGATTGCTCACTAATATTGAATCCCAATCTGTTGGCTTAGTAATATTTTCAAAGGTTAACATTTATTTGATCAACTAAGGTGAAGGTGGCAATCTTCTCAACAAATACCATGTTTTTTCTTACACATCGATACTAGAACTTGAGAGGAATTCAAATAACAAATCTAAATATTCCTAATTTTACACTATCTAGCCCCTTGGTAATTACTATGGGTTGATTTGGGGTAAAGGCACTCTATCACCTCTTATTAGATCATTTCTATAGTGTAAGGTTTGCAAATTCAACCAAACAGTAGACTTCTTAGTTCTAGCTGAATCTGTATAAAACTCAAAGAAATCCGATAAGGTTAGGATCTGATCCTTGTCTTTGTCATATTACTCAAACGTTCTTTGAATGTTAGCATCATCAATACTGCATGGATTACCAGTGCATCCAGTTACAAATCTAGTACAATCTTCTTTTGTCATTTTACCATCAGTCGAATAGTCGCTGAAGATTTCAGTAAATACAACCTTAGCTTATTCGGATAAGTTATCCCCCTCTAATAGTTACGCTTCTGGGACTTCCTTAATTTACTTTTTAAAAACAATAATTATCTCATCTTTCTTTAATCTCAGATCCTTGATCATCTTTCCGTTCTCTGTAAACTTTATTTCCCCTTTTAGACTATTCAAACCTATAGCATCCCATTATATCTTAATCACCTTACTGATTGCTAATCTCAATTCAACAATTGTTTAATTATCATTAATTTGAATTGTAAATCTTCTTTGCTGACTATTATCATACTAAATTTAAATTAACAATTCTTCTCCTTAAGAGAGAGCATTTAAACTCTTTAAGTTTCCAACTCCATTGACTTCGCTTTGATCTATGAAATCCTCTAATACTAATAGGCATCTAAGCAATTTTTAATTTGATTTCTTATTTTCTAATAATTTTTGAAACAATCTATCCACACTTGATTCAAATAAATGACAATATTCAATAGCCATCTATGAGACTTTCTCATTCTCCCCTTCCAGTATTATCTACCATAAGACATCAATTCCAAAGGACTCGCTTTTGTTAATTGTCAATAAAACAGTCTTTAAACAATTAAATCCCTCTTCAGTCAAATGAGCAAGATCAGCTGTCATTTTCTCACTAAAAAATATCTTCAATTCTTAGTTTGTTGCCAACGTTGCCAATTAAGATTGTCCATCCGAATTATTCAATGCGTTAAACCATTTATAAACTAATTCTTTCTCTTATTAGCATTCAGATTAGCAAACCAATAAGTCCCATAGTGTAGATATAACTTTGAATTTCAACCGATATTCATATGTCGTGATGTTCTAATAAAAAATCTATATGAAGTTCATTCTCACTTTGATTTCTTCAAAGTTATCATTTTACTTTTTTGCTACTTTAATTTAATGGATGATGTCTTCTATGATTGAATAGTTGGATTCTAAATCAGTCAAAGCTGTGTTACGAGTATATTATTCCCAAACAGCAACTGTGATGTCCAACTTTTCGATTAATTTAGTGAGTACTCTCACCCCAATTACAGGGGATTGCAATTTTACTATGCTTTCCCCAATCATGTTAACTTGTCCTCCCTTATGTGGTCTCATTTCAAAAGAAGTCACTTATTCAATGTACTATGCGAGATACTACTCAAAAAGAGTTGAATTCAATTAGCCATTCTATAGGACATTCCAATAGCAATTGCAACATTTTTGAATGTAATCTTCTTTATACTTATGATTTGATTTGACAATATCTAATAATAAATCCAAATCATCTTTGCTCACCTCTTTTGGATCTTTGTTGCATATTTCATCAGTCAAGAAATCCAGCCACTCTTTATCCAGAGAATTTGATACATCCTTGAATAACTTATGAATAGCTAGTTTATGTTCATATTCTGCCTTATCTAAGCTACTCAAGATCTCCTTTAGATTCTGTATTCCAATCATCTTTTCCTCAACAAGAAATTTAAAGAATTCTCCGCTTCTCTAAACTAAATGGGAATTACCTGATCCAACATATAATGATTCAAAAATCTTCTTTTCATTCAACCATTCCAATATCGTTTATATGGCAGCCTGTTTTTGGTATTCTTGAATTCCATATTAATTGTATTGGTCTTTAGTCCGCTTAATCAATTCCTAAATTGCCTTGAGTCCTTAGATTTTTCTCTCCAAGAAATCACTGGTGAAACATTTAAATGCAATGTCGAAATCAAATTTATCGATGATTTCTTATCTTCTCTATAGGGTGTATACTCTTTTCAACAAATTTGCTAAGGATTACAAAATGTCGGTTATTTTCTAAGCAGAGAAATTACGCAGATTGTTATCTGGAGATTATAGAATATTGTTTTAAACAGCGATCTCTAAAGTGGGAACATAACTACTAACGAATGATTTATTCAACATTTCATGGATGTTATTTAGAACCTGCATATAAAAGTGAAGGAAGTCTATTGTACATTTGGCTTAGATTTATTCTAAAATATAATGAAATAAGCCTTAAGTTCCAAAATCGTTGATCATCTAAGTAAGAACGATCGAACGACGAGTTTGCTTCGGAGTAAATCGAGGTATAGCATAGTGGTCGTCTGGATATAAGAAATCGTTGCAATCAATAATTATATCCTCCTGACAATAAGGATTAGGGTATTGACCTTTAGAAAAAGTATTTCTCTTCTGAATTCTGGGACTAACTGCTCGAATCCTTTCGTCATATTGAGAATTCCAACCGATGTATCTCTTGCCCATCGAATCATAGAGATTGCCTTTCTCATCATACACTCTAAAGCCTACAATATATTCGACCTCTTCATCTTTCAAGGCTGCAATAATAGTTGCATTCTGCCAATGTCTATTCTCAAAACAATCAATTAGGTCTCCAGGCTCTAAAGAATGTCTCCATTGCCACTCTTCATCAGTGACTTTACTTTTGAATGGTGCCAAATCCATGGAGTATCTGACTATCTTCCTCTTGTCATCATTCTCATGCCATTTCACCCACACAAATTTCTCATTCAACTTGTCAATCGTTGCTCTACACCAACCTATCACATTTCCCTTCTCGTCCTCATACAATGCATCAACCTATTAACCTTCTTGCAATTCTGCACAAAACTCATATTATGTGAATTCATGATGTGAAAACTATCTCATCATTTTGTTACTGATACCTAATTTACATCTATCTAATGCAACTCATAACATTTATATATTATCTTGTCTGGATCCATCACAATCCTCAATGTTTCCCATGCCTTTAATTATTCCCTATTATTTAAACACACCTTCACTATATGTGACAAGATTTTATTTGCTTACTATCCTCAATAACAGTATAACTTACTTTCCAACCAGTTGCACATTATCTCAATTCAATCACTGCCTTTCCACTTTGATATATTAAATCCAAACCCACTTAATGTTAGATCTATTACCATATTATCTCCAATTCCTTCTGGCAACTTTAATAATGTATTTTATCTTACTCCTGTGATTGTGACCCTAATTTCTATATAGAATCCTTCAGCTCTTCAATATTCATTTAATAAATTATCACTTTATTTTATACAAATATTTGCTATTTATGCACTAATTATAACTAAGTTGTTGCATCAAATGATAAATAATAATTAAATCTATTATTCAATTAAGGTAGAGTTAATTAAAAACCAACAAGCAGTATTAATAAATATCATTCATATTTAAATTCTACCACTATTCAATACATGTCTCCTGAAGGATTAATTAATGAATTTTGAATTTCTTAGAAACTCAAGTTTTAAAATATTCTAAACCCATATTAATAAGTTAAATGTACGAATATACAACCTGAATAAAAATTCAAGGCTTTTTTTAATACTGCTGGTGTAAACAATTTAGATTATTGTAAATTGTGATCAAATATGCTACAATCAAATTGACAGTTAACATCAACACTTTTAAAACTCTTGGGAACCAGACTATTTTAATTACTTTAAAACTAATCTTTCAAGGTAATTTCAAGTTATCGAATTATCCTTCATTTTGCAATAGAGAATAAATTAGATTTAAATGAATAAATTAAATCAGTGCGATTAACAGAAGTAATTAACAATAATATTCGAATTAATCATAGTAATAAAATGACAGATTGATAAATTATAGCTTAATCATTGTGAATTATGTTGTTAATCATTTAAAATATAATTAATTTAATTTAAATTAAAAATACAATTAAACTAAAAAGAAATTATGTAAGAGAAATGTCAATTAAATGAAAAATATTTACTGCAATTTACAAAGTCTTTGATAATTTGGATACAGATTAAATGATAGCTTCATATTAAGCTATGAGATCATGAAATTGTTTAAGAAACTAAGAGGTAAATTCTACCTTAAACAGTAGGATAAGTAAATTAGAATTGACTATCAATTCTATTTTCAAAAGAGTTCCAAATATAAACATCGGATATGTGTTGTTAAATCTAATTAATTTGACAGCACTGTCAATTAAATTTGAGAAGATCTTTATGGTATCTTAGATTCTAATTTAAAACGTAGTGGTAAGAATGATACCATTTTCTATAATCAAAGGTTCTCTTAAATTGTTTTCGGCTGATGCCAAAATTTCTACAACTTAAGAATAAGATTTCCTCTATCTGAATTAGTGAAGGTAGTGGTATGAAGGTCCTTTGATGAATTGAATTTGTTTGGAATTCCATTTATACTCCTTTGAAGAGTAAGATTTAACAACGAATCTCCGAATGGATTGCTTTATGTTCCTGATAATAGGTATCTACGATCGTTTAATATTTTCTGTGTACCTTCTATAAAATTAGGGTGATCAGGAGTTCTTAATGACAGATATCTATCATCTGTAAATATTCTCTGTGCTTCTTCTATCAAAATAGGCAACGACTCTTACTTAAATTTCTCTCTCATTTCAGAAAACCCTATTATTTCAGTATCATCCAAATAAGACCTTGGGAAATCCCGTGGTTCCCCATAAACGATGAGACAATATAAATACTCAACGCCTATAGATAGTGAAAAGGAATGCTCTATCACTTGATAATTTTCTTCTTGTTCCTTCAGAGAAAACATTCCCTTCCTCTGAACGGTATATTTTAAGATTTCAGCCAGAAAACCATTATTACTTTGCATCAAGCGAGAATCTGTTCATGTCTCAAGCGTGCGTTATTAATGTTCATTAGAAATCTCAATCATATATAAATGAATGTTAATCTTAAAAGAGTGTGTAGGAAAGTGATAAATAAAATATATCTACCTAAAAATGTAGAAAGATACAATCCCATAAATTTGATCAACAATTAAAAACTATGGAAACCTTGTAAACAATAAATGACATCTAATTTCATCCTTTATTTACAATAGCATTATTCACTCAGATTTTACTGAAGCCGAAATTCGGATATCATGCATAACTCTTTCTTATGATCCTAAGATGACTACATCACTTGGGTATCTCCTGATGTAAAGCTTTCTGATCTCCCATTTCAAGGCTCACTTTGTATGGTGAAAGGTATGATATTTCAGAAGATGAAATCTGAAATTATTACAGTTATCAAAGATGTATCTGTGGTAATAATTGAAGGGAAATACCAGAATGTTCTACAGATGAATTTATATCAGCTTTGGTGACTCTAGGAATCTAATCAAAGGTAGAGATGGCTTATTACTTTGGCAAAACACTTTTTACAATAAAATACATAAAAAATAGAAAAAATTAACTCATATATTCCAACTGTTAATGGTTCTGCTTTGTTTCGAAAGGTGAGACTCAATTAATTGCAGTAATTACAACAGGTGGTAATTAAGATGAACAAATAATCTATTAGCTAGATCAGGATAGTCAATTGTTCCAAGTCATCAAACAAAGCAAATTAAATGAACATCAATGCAATTTATAAATCAAAGAGAAAATTTTAGACTTGTTATGTCTATCAACTCTAGATTTAAAAAGGATATTCACAGAATTAAACAAAATTCCAAACTCTAAAAGTAATATAAGACAACCCAACAAATTATTAATTCCCTTAGGTGGCAAGAACCAAATTCCCAATAGATTTTTTACATGCACTTTTATCGAATTCGGTTTTACATTGATTAATTTTTTTAATATTTTCGAATAATATGAATCATGGATATTATGTACCTTCCCACCAAATTAGTTACCACATTCCATAGTAAGCATGTCTAAACAGAAATGCTGACAATATTGCTGATTAGTATAAATTTATATATTATCATCAGATTAAAATTACTTAAATCCAAAAAACATGTAAATCAATCCCTGCACAGTAACAAGGATCCCCATATTAACTAACACAAATTCAAAAGCCAGAAAAACATTACCTCAACCAAATTACACTCCTCTCGAAGATAAAAATCACAAGACGTCGAAGCAATCCAATAATCAATCAATTAAGCTATTAAATAACTACCCAAACAATCCAAAGTTATTAATGGCTACATGGTTAAACAGTAACTAAATTCTAATTCCTATCAATCTCCCAAGCAATAATAAATTATTGACTACCAAAGCTTTAATAAAGATAAAACTGTTATAAAAACTGAACCTGACACATAAATTTGCAGCGACAGAATCATTTGTTATAGAACTCCTGTTCTGACATCCAAATAAATTCAATCCAAAGAATAAATTAAATCCATTTGCAAACAAATTTATCCACTATATAAATAGACAGATGAAACCACCAATCTCAACTTGGACATTAGAAATGAAAATTAAAATAAGAACACCAAACTCAAAACCGATGTCCCAGATAAAATCCTTGATTTGCTTATGCTCTCGACAAGAGAACTCAAAATCAAATTATCAGAAAAAAGAACAAAACAAACATCAATCCCCAAAACTGCAAAAGCAGGATTGCCTGTAGACTTTTTTAATTTTAAAAAATGATCTATACAATACTCAATTAATAATAGAGTTCAAATCTTATTTTAATTTATTACTTCTAATTTTATAAGTCATATACATTTTATTTTCAAGACTTTTTCTAAAATGTAATACAAATCTAGAATTAGAATTTGTATCCATATTTGAACTACAAAATGGTTTTGGAACAAAGATAGATATATACCTTTGCGAGAGAATTACTGCATAACTATCAATAACAAATTTAACTAAACTAATTTAATTAAAAAAAAAAGTTATTATTATTATTATTATTATTATTAAAATATTAACCTAATAACAAAAAGATTAATTAATTTTGTTCTTTCAAATATATTTGTAAGTTATTTTTAGTTCAAATATACTTATATGATTCTGCTTTTGTAATGTATTGTAAGGTATTTTGATGCATTATATAATTAATCGCATGCAATAAGTGACTTATATTAATTATTGAGAAAAAGGCGGGATAATAAATTTTATATTAAATTTAAATGGGAATAGAGAATTTGCTGAATTTTCTTAAACCAGCTTTGGTTGAACGATGCATTACTTTTTACCGTGGAAAGACTGCTGCAATTGATGCTATGTCTTGGCTTTATCGAGGATGTTATTCGTGTGCTCATGAATTGAATCAAGACATCAAAACCAATGATTATCTGTATTATGTGCAAAAAATGGTAATGAGATTTGTGATGATGGTTAGTTGATAATGTTGAAAGAGTATGAGATAACTCCAATATTAATATTTGATGGTCGCAATTTGCGAGCTAAAGAGAAGACTGAATA
This sequence comes from Paramecium octaurelia, assembly GCA_905182995.1. NCBI lineage: Eukaryota > Ciliophora > Oligohymenophorea > Peniculida > Parameciidae > Paramecium > Paramecium octaurelia. The sequence continues at coordinate 207,018 of CAJJDP010000072.1, forward strand.
GATGCGAAAGTAAATCAAACAGCAAAACTTATTAAAAGCAAAAGAATTGTAGGAGAGTGGAAACACAGATGAGGCTAAAAAGTACTTTCAAAGATGTTTAAAAATACGTAAGTAAATGATGTACACTACATTTGATGTGTTGAGGGAATTAGAAGTATAATACATAATAGCACCATATGAGGCTGATGCTTAGATTGCCCATATGTGTTTAAGTGGGTAGTGTGACTTCGCCATAACAGAAGATGTATTAATTAATTATATGTCTTTCAGAGTGATTTAATTTGTTATCAATGTCCGTTGATTGTTTTTAAATTGTAAAGCAACGGAGCCTGCTTTGAATTGGAGTTATAGAAACTAAGAGAATCTCGCTAAAATAGAGCACATATTAAAAGCGATGACATAAGATAATTTCTAGCCTTCAAGAATGAACAACTGATTGATGTGTGTATTATGAGTGGATGTGATTATGTTCCATCAATTAGGGGTATGGGAATAAGAAAAGCGATTGATTTTATGTCTAAATACGATGACATTAGTAATACAATTAGTAAATTGAAAAAGGTTAAATAATTTAATGGTAAGATCCCTGAGGAGTATGAGAAAATAGTCAAAGCCACGAGATTGATCTTTTAATTTCAAACAGTGTATTGTCCGATTAAGAAATAATGGGTGTAATTAAATCAGGAGAAATATGATGGTTTTTTAGAGACACTTGAATAAGATTAGTTCTTGCCTCTTGATTAGATTTAGCAATTGGTGGGTGAAAGAATCTAAGAGAATCTGCAGGTTCAATTCTGTAATGGGGATTTGGACATTAAGACTTTGGTTTTCAGAGAAAGAATGAAGATAGACTTTCCTTAATTATTTAAAAGGATTGAAAGGAGGTTGGAAAATTCGAAATAATAGATTGTAGATATTGAAGCTAAGCAAAGAGTTTAATAATTTTTATAAACTGCAGATATTGATAATCTACCAGAATTTGTTGAAAAACCTGCCAATATTATAAGAGAATAGTAATTTTTGCCAGCAAAACGTACATAGAAGGAGGAGTTAAACATATTTAAGTTATGCGAAGAGATTTTTGATTAACAAGAAAAGCACAATCAATAAAATGTAGATGACTTAGAGATCGTATAAGGAGATGATGAGAATGAGGAAGGCATGAAGCAATAACAAAAGTAAGTGTAAATCACTTAGCACAATAATAATAATGATGAAATTGAGTCTAATGGAAGTTCATCTGAATTTTTCAACCCTTTCTCCATCAAATCCAAAGTTACTAACACATAATGCTTAAGTTAAGTATGTATTTACTTTGTATTACCTTAGATAAAAAGCAAACCTACACAAGATCAATCGACACAAAAAAAGTAATCAATAAAATCGATAGAAAAAGCACTTAAATAAACTTAATCAACTATATTTAGTTTTGTGAAAAAGTGAATATAAAATCATTATTTATGAATTTTCTTGTATGTGTTCAGCTCCGTTTTCATCTCATTTACAACCAAGGCCAAAGCTTCAGGATTCACACCATTTTCTATCATACTAACTAAAATGGCTAATTATTATCTATCCAATCCGCAATTCAGAATTTGGGACATCTCATGAATTACTTAATCAAAATTAAATTGTACTTTCCAAGGTTTCTTAGGCTTCTTCCTTCTCTGACAAAGAGGATACTCTCAATTGACTCTTCATATTTGATCCGTTCATGTTTGTTTACATGTCTATGTGATTTTAAAATTATTATTATTTAAACTTAATAAATTATTAATCGTATTTTATTCTTTTGTATATTATAAAGAACACCAAAAAACTGTAATCTAAACAAACCTAACAACTATAAAGTAACTCATTTAATATCAAATAAATTTACTTAAATTTTGATTAATATTTCTGTTTTATTATTAAATTAACGATAATGGGATGTTGTGAAGCCAATGGTATAAGGAATAGATTAGAGTAAATCAATCCATTCAAATAACAAAGAGGTATTACTTTTGATTAGAGTTCGTAGATCATTCAGCACCAATATGTAAGAAACCAATATTTGATGACAACTCTACATAACAATACAAATCCGAGTCATAATATTATTCCTATAAAACTCAACAATTTCGAGTATCCAGATCCCCTAATAAATTCGATGACTTTAACACTAACCAATTTAAACTCCAGGCTAAGCACTCTCCAATCCAACACAGAATCCAAACTCAACAGGCTGTTTCTTGTCCTCCAATTCGATAATAACCCAACTAATACCTAAGTAATCAAAGCTTCTCAGTACCAGTAAGCACCTTGGTGTAATAACCATAATATGTTATAAACAGTCAACCATAATAGTCTTAAACGTATGTGATATATCCTCAAAGTAATAATGTTAGCTTTCGTGGAGATCATCATGTAAATTAAATACTAAGCAATCTTAATAATTGTATAATATTTGTGCAATATCTTAGAACAATAAAAATTATTTAAGACTACTTCCAAAGCCATTATGAAAGTTGAAGATGATAAATTAACTAATAATGATAGAGAAGTTATGCAAGAAATCTTTCATAAATTAGAGAAGACATCTTGTTTTAATTCTAAGAAGTCAAGCAAAAGTAATTTGAGTGGATCTATGCAAATGAACAGCAAGGAACTAAAAAAGATGTATGATCAAATGAATAATTAATTACAATTATTGAATAAATTAATAGTTTGTTTAGATGATAAATGGAATTTACAAGATAGCAAACAAGTCAAATAATAGCTGAAGGAATTTTCAGAGAAAGTGAGGGAATTTGGAGAAGTCACTTTGCATAATAGTTTTATAGAATAGCAAATGGGCGACAAGAGTTTTAGGTCTCAGGAGTCCTCATTTCTGCCTAAGACTAATCATACACAGGTGAATGAAATGGATTTCAGCAATCTAAAAGAAGAGGAGGATAGCCAAATTAGACAGATGAAGGACATCATGTAATAATATCGAAATCAAACTACTGAATAGAGTGGTCTATTTTAACGAGACTTAAATAGAAGTAGTTTTATTGGAACAAAAAAGTAGGAGAGCAAATTGTCATCTGAGAGAATGAAGGAAAACAATTCAAAAATTGATTCATTAATAAATAAATTGCATCATTTGAATCAAAGCTATAAATTGTTATCTAATGAATGATTTATTATTAAATTTATATACTTGTTTTTATTATAAAATACGACAAATTATAATTAATATAAAATCATGGGGAATATGTGTGAGGCAAGTAATTCACCAACCAGGATAAGCTCATTGGATAAATTTGAAGTTGGTCCTGTGTTTGATGAATCTCCCACCATTTAGAGTGCCTCACCTAAAAGGAGGAAAGTAAATCGAGATGATTTTCTAAATTTAGGATTAATTGGCAAAGTTTAAATTATTAATATACATAGGGAGCATTTGGGTCAGTCTACAAGATAATGAAAAAGGACAACGGATAGATATATGCCATGAAGGAATTAAAAAAATAAACTTTATCAGATCATAATTTAGAAACAGTTAATTTTTTGGAAAGATTTGTATTGAAAAGCAGTGAATGTCCATTTATTGTCAAATTGAGATATGCCTTTTAGACATCCTCAAGATGTTACTTCGTGATGGAGTAAATTAATTTTAATTATAAATTAGCTATGTGTCAGGAGGTGATTTACATAGAGTTTTAAAAAAGAATGGTGCATTACCAGAAAAAGTAGTGAAATTTCTTGTTGCCGAGATCATCTTGGCACTGGAATATCTCCACACTCAACTCAAAATTATATACAGAGACCTGAAACCTGAAAATATTTTACTCACAGAAACTGGACACATAAAGTTAACTGATTTTGGATTAGCCACCTACATCAAGGATGAACACACATACACAGTATATAAATTAATATCAATATTTAGATTGCGGGAACTCCTGAGTATTTGGCACCTGAAATTATTGCTCGATCTGGCCATACCTATGAAGTTGACTTTTGGACTTTAGGAATACTTATCTATGAGATGCTTACAGGCAATGCTCCCTTTACTTGTGAAGATCGAAATGTATGCACCATACAAAATGTATATTCTTCTCTTTTATTCTACAAGCTCATTATGTAAAACAAACCCATCTATTCTCCAAAAATCTCAAGCAATGCTCGCAGCCTAATTTCTAGTCTTTTGAGATTCAATCCTAAAGAGAGATTAGGAGCTAAATCATTTGATGATCTCAAACGCCACAATTTCTTTTAGAACATCGATTTTCTTGCGCTCTCTCAAGGTCAATTACAATCTCCTCTTGAGAATGTAGCTTAAAAGAATAAAGTAGAATAGGAAGAGTCTTTGAATCCCATTAAAAACGAGGATCGATTTTAAAACAGTCCTCTTAATTGCTTACCTATAGATGACTTTAGTTATGATCCTCACCTTGAAAATGAAACTAATGCCCTGAACGAATGAAATATTTGTGCATTTCCAATTAAGAATTCTTAATATCTCTTATTGTTATTTTGTTGTTGACTATCAACAATAAAGTGTATTAAAATTATGTTTAGAAAGTTCAAGAAGCATATTGCATCCCAATTCTAAAAGATAATCATTCATAACTAAATAGAGTTTAGAGCTACTCTGAATGACTCTATTTCTCTTGCTGAATTATATTGAACATTATACAGTATCTTAGCATTAAAATAATTGAATAATCTACATAACTTAAACTTCTATTTAATATCATTTTAATGAATCCAAGCAATTTTCATTTGATTATATCATTTATATAAGTAAAACAACTAAAGGTTTTCTCATTCTGATCTTGAAAGCAGAAAGAGAAAAATGTGAACCAAAATTCATTTTAATAGAAATAAAAATTTCTAATTCAGATATTCATTCAATTAATATAACCATCAACATATAAATTAGTATATTCTAGCTTTTATTGATCTTTTGGATAATAATTTTTTTTAGTATTAAAGAACCTCTGAGATTTTTTAAGGACTATCAATAATTACTCTTATAAATCTCATAGCTAATTATAGGAAAAAGGTGGATTTGAATTATGACTTCTTATGTTTTGTTATAATTACATATTGAGAAAAGAAAAGTTGAGAATCAAGATTATCTCAGATTTCATATTAAAATTATTATTTTTTGTTCAGAAATACAATGGATAATCACTTAATTTTCATAAGCTTTAGACTAATAAATGTCAGGATATCATTTTCAGCATAAAAAGAAAATTATCAATAGATATTTTATAATTAATTACATAATTTTATGCGTTCAAATATAATAGGCAAAGATGATGAATTTATTTATTATCAATATTTTGTGCTTCATTTAAGACCTGCATTTATTAATTCAATTCTGGCCTTGTATAATAGGGATTGCCAATTCTTTAAATATTGTTTGATAAAATTAATAGCTTTGATATATATAATGATCCATTAGCCTCTTTGTTGCCTTTAGTACTTTTTCAAATATGCAATCACTAAGGCAGTCACCCAGATCTGAGTTAATATGAAATCAGGCAATTATTATGTTTATCTGCCATTAACAAGGGATTAGCTTTGATTGGATTCTGGCATTTTAGCTAGTATAGCATTCATAGATTAGCTCGGACAAACAAGGGCTAGAGCCTATTGATCCATAAAAGATCCATCAATCTGTTGTGTTTGGATGACCTTAATCAGATAGTCTTAATTGGCTTAAGTATAGCTGGAGCCCATCTCAATGGAAACGGATTCCTCGGAGATCTTTTCATTCGCATTAATACATTTGATTGCTTATTCATAAGTTTGATCGCTTATATATTGCAACAACAGACCCAAGTAATCCCGAGATTTCTTTTGTTCATTAATCAATTTCTGTAGATTCTCGATATTGATGTTGCAGATCACAGCACAGTTATCAATCATGAGTATGTTAAGTGGATTAAAGAATAGCAATAGTAATGGATTGTTAATATCGAATGAATTCTTAAGTTGATTGCATAAAATAGTGGATATACTATCTGAGTACCAAATTTCATCTAAGATCTTCTCCAAGATTTAGATGTATCCGTAGAGATGTAACAAGTAATTGGTTTGAATATCTCTCAAATTGCATTTGTATTGTTAAATAATCTGAGGTTCATTCTCATTTCCGAAATTAATTTCTAATTCTATTTCTGATTAGTCCTGCAACTGCTGATTATCTAGGTAGCATAGTAGTTCTCTCTAAGGTCTGTTAGGACTTGGATACATGGTAGTAATGTGTAAATGACTGTCAAATTTCACGTTCATTTTAAACTTTGGCAATAGGGCCAATTGCAATAATTAGATCATTTAAGAGTTCAAGGACTGGACATGTTGACAGAAGGTGCAACTAGAATATCGATAATAACATTACCTCCCATTAGTTTGATTCGCTAATTACTCCACTATTTCCTAATCGAATTCTAATCCAAATCCCAAAGAGAACACTCGAATATGAGGATTAGATTTTAATAAGGCAAATATTTCTTCAATTTCAGCTATTCGACCATCTGTCAATATAAACCATGTAGCATCAGATGACTTTACTGAATTTAACAATGCATCATTCATAGCACCCAATAAGAATGTACTTCCCATATTGCCCTCCATCATTTTGATTTCTTTTTCGCATTACTTTAAAACTGGTTCGCAGATCTTTTAATAGGTTTGGAATATCTTTCTCCATTTGCTTCCAAAACTGTAAATATTGAAGTAGCATTCTGAAGGCAAAGATCGAATGAATAGTTGCAATCCCTATTTAGCCAACATGATTTTGGTTCCTTCCATAGAGTTGCTTTGATCCAAGAAGAATGTTATGTTTCTTTAATTAGTAATTGGAGTGATGTTGAAAAAGTAAGGCCAATAATGTTAATTTATAGATTCTGGAGTGATGCTTGAATAAGATGGCATAGATTCCATAGTTTCTTATTCTTAATTTTTCTGTGGATCCTCACAATTAAAATAAATCATTTCCTCATACAATATGGTAGGCAATGGAAGATTCAAGTACATGCAATATTTTTAATTGATCGAATATCCAGGAGCTCCGAATTGTATCTTAGTGCATATCAATTCTGGCTTTATTGTAAATAGCAAAATAAACAAGGAAGAGTCTGTTCCCTTATAAAAATTGCATTGGATATGATTATTGTTAATTTGTAATTTATGAGTGGGCGATAACACTGATGAAAGTTCGGGCGTAGTGATTGATATTTTATATGGACATTCTGGATTAAGTTACAAGGATAATATTCGAACATTATTTTACAGTATTTCATGTTTAAGTATATACCTGTATTCTATTTGCAATTTGTCTTCTGGATTGAGTTTGCGAGTAAATTAAAAGGAATGATCACTTAGATCTAAGATTCGAATCTTTTGATTCTCTGTCACTAATTCAACGAAGTCTTTGAGTCGCATGAATTTGCCGACGGATTTCTTTTCATTTAATATGGTATTGTAACCAAGCAATCTCATCTGTTGACCGTGATAGCCACTGCAGAATCTAGTTAAATCAATGTCCACTCTCATCTAAGTCTTTTTGAGATTGATGTAATGATTACGCTCAAACACTTCAGAAAATGCCTCATTGTGAATCACGATCTCGTATTCTAGAAGCTCTTAAGTATTTTGAATGAGTTATGATTTCTTGACACTGCTCTACTTTGGATAACGCATGTACAGTTGTCTGAATTAAATTAAGTCTGGATCTTGAGGATTATAATTGAGCACCTTCAGTTCCTTGTTTCCCATGATTTTATAATTATATATTATAACTAATAAATACTCTCAACAACATATTAAATATCTCTCATATTACAATTTCATCTATGTCTATACATCTCATGATTCCTTGATTTTAATATCTTAATATTCTCTCATACTATAGTCATTAAGCTTCATTGATTATCTCAAAATCTTGTTCATTCCTTCTGGATATGTCATTAGTATTCCTGTATTCCTCTGCTTATCACATTCGAATTGAAATTACAAATCCTATTCTGTTTCTGTTTCTACTTGCAGATGTGACATTTTACATCGATTTCGATTAAAATAATTTCAAAAATTTTATTAAAGATTTAAAATCATGGTAACACAATATAAATTATAGTTTAGGGAAAACAACCAACCTAAGGTTAAAAGAAAACCAAGGATTAGATTTCTAAGGCAGCCTCCCAAAGAAGCAAATAAACAAAGAAGGTAATATTGTTCCATCATTACTTGCTTAGAAGTGGACTAAGGGAAGAGCAAAGGATAAATTAAACAATGCCGTCTTTTTGGACAATACATCCTACAAATAAATTGAGACCTAATTACCAAAAATGGGTGCATTGATCACAGTCTCTACAGTATCAGATAAATTCAAAGTTAATGGGTATTTATTGGTCTCTTAAACCTTCTTAAAGTTCATTGGCAAGAAGATGCATTAGACATTTCGCAAAATCAGGTTTGTTGGTACCAGCCGGAGATTAAAACTCTAAATAATACATCTTCACTGTAAATGCTCAAGTTGTCGCTGCCTAAAAAGCTGCCGCTGCTGCTGCCGCCGCTGACAAGCCATAAGCCTAAAAGAAAGCACCAGCCCCCAAGAAATAATGAGATTATAATTTAAGTACATTACAACAAATATATATAATTTTGCATGAGCATTCAATTTACATCTTCTACCCCACCCTCCGATTGTTATCACCTATTTACTACCATTATTTGATATTAATCCCCTCATTGCCCCAGTCCTCATTTATTATTCGCTTCAATTTAACCAAGCATTAAATTCACCCAGAATTACATTTAATAAAATTTCAATATAATATATATGATAAATTTATTGATATTCAATTAAAACCCTCTAAGAACTAACATAAGTTCTCATTGAATGAATAAAATGCATAAGAAAGGATCGAGTTCAAGATTGTATAATATATAAGCATCAATTCAGAAATTATACTAATATACAATATTTCTAATTTATGGTAGAGAGGGGATCCAAAACATCAATATGAAATTATGACTCTATAGGTTTCCTAATGTATTTTCCTAAATGAATCTAAATTGCCCAAAATACGAATTGTCATAATCCCTCCTATTTACCAACTATAAATTTAGTTTGTTATAAATGATTATTTTTACCAGTTATATTTTAGGATCTCACTTAACTTCTTTTCTAAATATAATACAATATATCTAAAGATACTAAAATCAATTTGAATATAATGATTGAATTATAGTTTACCTGAATTTGTAGGCAGGAATATAGTGAATGAATGAAAGATTAAAATAAACACCTTACTTGATTATAATATTTTAGACCCATAAAATTTTTAATATTAATATTATATCTATATTAACTTGGAATAGAGACATATCATGAGTAAAATATGAAAGAAGTCATGTTAAATGAATCGATGATAGCGAATTTAATAAGTCTAATTTTAGGCTGAAATTATACCTTTTCAAATTAATCTACAAATTTAATTGTTAAAAGTTCATGTTGAGACTCTTTTTTTATCTCACTCTTTTTCCGTAAATTGTTTGGGTACTAATTGCTGAGAGTATGGACATTCGATATAAGAATAGAAATTAATAATAAGAATAATTATATCAGGGTAGATATTTGTGGAACAATCGAATTAAATCGTTTTTGTAATAAATTTCATTACACAACCAATAATAATCATTTAAAAGATAATTGTTTACTTAGTCGTATTCTTAAATCCTTTGATATGGGTTCATAGAGGATTACTCTCTCTATATTTTAGATAAAAACATTGTTTTGATAAAGAGTATGAAACATACTTGAATTTATCAAAATATGGAGTTCAATATATTCATCACATTCTCTAACTTAAATTCTGGTTCGGTAGGACTTGGAATAGAGCTCAATCAAAATGTGGTATATTTGAATAAGATATATCCGCAATAAGTTGGCATACGTATTAAGTTGGAGATCTTCATTCTATTTTGTAAAAAGTTAAATTGGTAACAAATAATTGCGATAACACTTATTGAGTCTTTTAATCATAAGGAACAATTTAATTTGCTTTATTTCGTGATTGTTGAGAAGGACAAGAGAAAGCAAGCCCCAATTAAAGAAACGTAAGCAGTCTTGATGGTTGATTCGTATCTGCCTACTCAGATCCTCTCTGACTTCAGACGGGAACACTTTGGTTTGAGTGGTTGTAATAATTTTTTCCAAAATTACTAATAAATTCATGTTCTCCACACCATACTTACACACTCTCAAATTGAATCTGTGACATCTGTAATTTGCCTAGACCGTCTTATTCAGGATATCGATTGGTTTAAGAATGCGATGTGACAATGTAACTTTGTCAATCTAACAATCTCTTAAAAATTATCTTCCATTACATCCATTGCATAATTCGTTTGTGAAACTGGGGAATGCCTCTATGAGATGACTTTGCAATATATTGATTATGGTATTTGAGTAACTGAGTTTAATGAATGGTTTTTATATAAGATGCGGCAATTATTGATCCCAAATGCCTTCGCACACTGTGGAAAGAAATTACTTTCTTGAACTGCAATCACAAATATAAATTGTAACGAGAATAAATACAGAGCCTGTTACAGCAAAGCTTGAGCTTAGTGCGTCCACTTTATTAGTTGACAGTGATGTAATCATGACCTTCATAATCAAATGACCCCCAACTTACAGTATTCCATCTAAAAAATCCGATACGAAATATGACGCTGCCTGCAATTACGCAAAACTACTTCCGAAGGAATAGTATTCTTGTTTCTAAGTTTACTATTCATTAAAGTTCATTTGAAGCAGTCCAGATACTAGATTCGATATCAACAGAACCTATTTTACGAAGTTCTAATTTTGGACTATCAAGATTATGGACAACACCATAAATGCCAAAAGTACGTAATTTATGTATAGTAGTTGCTATGACTCTTGCAAGATTAAATCCCTTGTAATTTTAAAAGCATTGAGACAAAAACAAAATGAATATATCCCAAAGTAAATTGGTTTACGAATAGATTTTGTTTTGAGTTCCTAATATTATTTTTCAAGGATTTAATCTTTAAATTTCAATGTAATCAAATTCATTAATTTATTATTACAATTTAGATAATTGATATTTTTCATTTCTTTTCTTTTCCACTAAAATTGTCATGCCAATGAAAGTTGATTATTTTTATAAAGATTTATTTAAAATGCAATAAATTACTGAAATCAATTTTCTTTCGAAAAATTTATAATATTATAAACACATAAGAATATATACATCTTTACTTATTAGTCAATAATTAGAATTTCAGTTGTCACTCTATCGATTAATTAATACAAGTAGAATAAAATCATTTATTAAATACTCATATAATTGAGATAAATCTAAATAGTATTGATCCAACTTGAGATTCAAATAGAACAGCAATATAATATAAAATAAATTATAACCCAAATTCTATTAATTTATGTTTAATTGCATTACGGTGTAGACATTACCTCCAGAGCAAATTAAATCATTCTAAGTACCCTTGAATTTCCAGGGGGTCTAAGACATAAAAACAAAGTGTGCTTAATGCCTGAATTACGATGTTTAACTTTTTTTAGACAAAGAATGTAAATAAGAGATTGACTCATCATTAAGACTCTGCTAAGCAAGATAAACAAACATTATTTATGCAAAAAGAGTTGATTTAACATATGACTCTTCCTATTTTCCAAAAGTGACTTGTTGGTTTAAATAGGATGGAATTGAATTGAATATGGGAGTGATATTAAACTCGGATTACTCATTCGATGAAGTAATACAACTGTGATCTCTAGGTATTGCAAGAAGCCAAATAGAAAGAGATAATAGTAAAAATGCCAAATTCTATCATAGTGACAGACCTTGATCAAACCAAAATCTTGGCATCCATGATACAAATGCAAATGTTGAAACTAATCAGTCCCTCAGATACGGATCCTCAATTATTAATACACTTTACTACAACTGGGCAGGAACCATAAGTTCAACTACAATAAAAGAACGGTTTCCCTCAATTTCAATTCCCATAAAACCCAATTCGACCACAAGGCAATTAAGGAACTCTCTAACCATCTGGTCTATAAATTAAAAAAAATTAATTCCCAATTTTTTCATTATAGAGTAAGCCTTAAAATAAATTTAATAATAATAAAGTACAAATACAAGAGAGTGTATTTCCTCCATCCAACTTTGAAATTCAAAAAAGGTAATAACCCCCAAAACCATAACCATTTATGAATCCATTTGTGAATCCACCAAATAACACAGCGACAGTTTTCAAAACTATAGATTCCCAAGTTTTTCAATAAAAAGATCAAAACAAGGCGAATGATATTGCATCCTTAGAAAGGATGGCCTTAAAATGTGTTGAATAGAAAATACATGTTGGTAAGTTTATTTTAATAATTAATGAAAACAGTGATTTTGTCACCTATCAATGCAGTTCTCCTTAGTTATCTGGGTATTTTCTATAAGTTAAAGGCAGAAATGCTCCTTTAAAAAATGAATAATAAATTAAATGGGAAAGTAAATACGGAGTTTAAATAGCTGATAATGTCGGTAAAGGGTTTATAATTAAATGGAAGAATAATACATACAATTCCTTAACAATATATCTTATGTGAAAGAAAATTGATGTTTATATAAAACTATAAAAATTATAAATCTAGGTTTAATATCTTTTCTTGTTGAATGTAATTAACTCAAAAGATATACTCTTTGTAATTATCAAATTTAATTCATTAAAAAGGTTGAAAATTAAAAGAAGTGGCTTTCTTTGAAGGATCTTACTATTTTTAAAGTAGCCGAATGATTTTTAAGATGAGATGATGATTCTAAGTAACCGATGATCTTATTATTAGGTTTAGTAGTTTAATGATTAAAATAGATAATTTCAAATTGGACAAATTATCAACTTGCTCTAATAACATTTGAGATATACTTCACTCATTGATAAGATATTGAAAATTGATTACAATTTAAACAGGAAAATTGTAATTAGAATCCTAACGGCAAATTCATAAAAAGTTAAGAATTTATATATCATAGTGGGATTCGATATCAATTTAAAATCCAGTTCCAAATAGTTAGATGACGTAAATATTGCCTTTATATAAATTGAATAGTATATAAAATTAATTTTCATTAGAATTTACTGAAATTGCCTGAAAATTCTAGTGCTTCTATTATTTCTGACTGTTGAGGGTATTTCTTATTCAAGATCGAGTGATTATCAAATGATCCTTGTTTATGAGAAGAGGAGATCATCTGAGTTAGATTTAATTTCTTGAGGGTTTCCTGATTGCAAAAGGCTACTGGTGTCAATCCATCGTTATTTAATTTATTTAAATTGCCCCCTAAATGAATGAATCTCATAATAAGTGAAACTGAATTGCTTTTAAAAACAAAATGCATGGGAGTCATTCCATCTACACTGGGAATATTGACGTTGGCTCCAATTTTTAATAGATAATTGCAAATGGCTTCATCTCCATTTTCAGCTGCGTATGAAAGTGGAGTTCTGCCAAATTCATCCTTCTGATTTGCGTCATCAGGTGTATACATGAAACCTGATTGAATAGCAATGTTTAGACATTTCTTTTTGGCAGCCTAGAACAATTTTCTAGTTTTCAATTTCATATCAGATTGTATTCTTTATTTGGATGAATACATAGTTGATTAACTCTTTTATTTATTGAGAGCTAAACTTTTGATCACATTGATGACTTCTAATTCAATTCTTTTGATTCTCTCTGGATTCTTCTTGGCAAGTGAAGCCAATAAATTCTTTTTTGATTCTTCCTACTCTTATTTTAATTGTTTCTATTTCGAGTATTTCTTTCTTTAGAGATAAGCTCTAATAGCTGCTTTGATTTTGTTGATAGCCATGACTTCAACTTCACTGGTAATCCATTCATGAGGGTTCCTGTGCCCACTAAACCTTTATTGATTTTAATCAGCCAAAGCTTTAGAAACAAACTATCGTTCTGTTTGTGGGCCTCCACTAAGATACCTTTTAAAATCAGTTTATCTGATTGTACTAGTAGATCTGAGTTTATATTTCTTTTCTTCCTTAACAGCTCTATCGGTTTGAGACCCAGGCAGCGGATTCTTAACAATCAATTTTGATGGCGGATGAAATAAACGTTAAACAAATTCTGTCGACTTCATTTCTTTATTGATTTTAAACAGCAGAGACCCTTATCTGGGAATGTTTCTGGTAATGAAGTTATTGGCAATTCCAATGTTCTTTTAATTTCTATATTTTTTGACTCTTTTCATTAATTTATCTTTGAACTTCAGAATTACTTTATTGACACCCTTCTATTATTAAATATAATGATCCTTGTCTAATTCTTGTTGTAGTTTCATCAGATGCCTTTTCTATACGTCTCTGAAGATCGTAACCATCTTCATTTTAACTTTTTCAAGTTCTTTTTAACTCTTTTGCAATTGCATCTTCTTCATCACACTGTAATGAGTATCCTTGACTTATTGTTCTAGATTTGCACTAATCTTTTTTAGCCACACCTAGCGAATAGATTTAACATCATTTGATATATTTGTGTACGTTGCCAATATACATTCAGCAATGTTGAATTCAATTTCATCAATAATATTCTTATCCAAATGTGTGATGGTTTTCTATAGAAACTCCTTATCAGTACAACTATTCAATAATTAGGATGTGGTGGCAATGAATTTGACTTCCTCTTCCGTTAGACATCCTCCTTCAGTGTATTTAGTGAGCAACCTGTCTCTCTACTGATTCCAAACACTCTATCCAACATTGTCTAAGATAGCCTTCTAGATGACAGGATACAATCCGAGCACCTTATGTGACTTGCCTTTCAATCTATACTATTTCTCTAAATCCTCATTCCATTAAGCCTTAAAATCCTTGTATTCAGATACCAACTGTATCTTTGGATTGACTGTTACTTCTTCTTGAATTGATGACAACCTTTTTCGACTGCTAGTAGCACATGCTGTACTGGCCCTGCTTATCTGGGAGATATTGGACTGACTGAATGTTCTATTTCTCTTCTCCTATTATTGTTTGGTTTGAGTAGCAGTTATGCTATCAATCAGAGCATACTGCAATTTCTTACGTAGATGTTCATATTTGGATTTCACATTCAACCATTCGAAAATATTGATGTTTTGTTTGTTCATCTTTTGTAATTCATTCCATTCATCAACTCTGTATTAATGCATTCTCAATTCAACCTTAGTCATAAAACCTATTTAATAATACTCATACTCTGCATCTATTCCTTTATGTGTTTGCACATAGCTGCAACTACGAAATTCTGTCTCTCCTCAATCGAACTATATTGTTCCAATTCCTATATTGAGAATCCGAATTAGTGGCAGAATTACTGTAATTCCTTATTATGAACCATCTCCTAAATCAAATGGGCGTAACTCTCCACCATCTAATGTTTAGCAGGCTTGCTCCGATTCGATGACATTGAAATTCCAGAACTCTGAGTCATTTAATGAATTTGTTGGATCTCATTCAGTTATTGCAATCTCATCTCAAAGTCTTGTTCGTTCTTCAGTTCTCCAAACACTTCCTCATCCAGTACAGGTTCCAAAGATTGAGTTCTCCTTTATTTTAATGAAAAATTCATAGTCTGCTTAATCATCTTAATTACAGATAATTCGTATAAATATTTAATTATTATGGAATTATGTTAACTGCTACCAAGTCAGTTCAATAAAACCTTGAATCTATCTTCGAGATAAATTACCAGAATAGGAAAATTGGTTCAAAACTCACCTTTTCTAAATTTATAGCATCTTCATATAAGTCACAACAACATATCCAATTTGGATGGCATTGAATAATTCAAATAGTTAAAGAGCTTGTCTCTATCAAACAATCAAATGGTTGATATCAATGAACTCAAAAAAGTGAATAGGAATCTCTAATACTTATCAATCCATTCGAATCCCTTCACCGTTTACGACTATCATGATGTGTGTTATCACCTATTTCGCTAACTCAAGAGACTCGATGGAATGGCAGTCGACATGAGAATAGTTAAATCGCAAAGAATTCAGGCTGAAGTAGTATCCAGATGGCTAATTCCGTGGATATATTAACTTAACAACTAGATGTTAAACATATAAAAAGTACTATCCTTAAGGAGTGCAACCAAAGAGATCGATCAGAGGTCACAATTAAAGATAGTCTCTAATGACCTCTTATTACAGATTGATTGGCAATTCATTGATAGAATGTTGTCATTCCTCAGTTCATCCACTCTGCAGAATTTGTCCAAATTACTTCAATCACTCCAATATAATTAAGAACTTGATTAAGTTCAAACCAAAGAAATGAAGAAAATACACTATGAAACATTCCAAGATGTCATCAAACTCTAATCTTCCAATCATTATGCTGCCTTCATTGATTACTTGATCAGATTAAACGATGGAGATAAAACCAATTATTATAAAGTGTTTCTTAACATACAGAAACCCTAATTGCACATTTCCTCTGATTTATACCCCAAGGATGACGATCTCATTCCTCAAGAACAACCTCAAAAAATACTATAGACAGTACCAACATTTCTAAAGGATAAAATCAAATGTTAAGAAGTCATCTCCAATACCTATAGAAAATAAAGGACAATCCCAGATTATGAAAAAGAGTTGTTCTTCCAATACTTCCCAGTCTTTCCTTTTAGACAAGAATACATACAATCCATCCTATAAATAGCCACTTTGAAGTTAACTGAACTCAAAAACTTGGTCTCTCAAGTTGCCTATCTAAAACAAACTGCCATCCAAAGTGTCCCTTAGAGTGTGAGAACTCTACGTAAGAAACAGAAAGTATCAGAAGAACCAGCCCCTTAAAAATTAAATTTAAAACCTTAGAAACCTGAAGTGTCCCCAAGAGAAGATGAAATTTAACCTCTGGAAGAACAGAAGACCACCACTCGGATGTACTCTGATATCAAATGCGAGATCTTAAGATAGAGAAAAGCCTAATCTTTAAGTGTTGTGTTAGAAAGGATATTCGGGAGAAGAATGAAAAGGTTTTTTAGTAGAATCAATAACCCAGAATAAGAAGATACTAGATTTTTGGACTATCCACAAGTTGTCTATTTATCCAGTTTGTTTTATGCTATGAAAAGAGTCTTAGAACAAAATAAACAAAAAAGGTAACGTCAATAAAAAAAGAGATTGATGAATTTGGCTTTTTAGGGTTTAAAATTATTGAAATTTGTTAAATAGAGAGAACACAAGTTAGTCAATAGAGGGTATCAAGTGCTCTAAAAATTGTATTTCAAAAGACTAGTTGATGGAATTAGGAGTATGAAGCATTTACTCAATCATCCATAAAAAACTTAGAAAATACAACCCTTCAAATTGATGTTAAGAGAGGCTCCATTCTAAAAGAGTATGGAAACCTTAAAATTCAGAAAGTATTATGATGAAAATAATGAAAATCTAAAACTTTGCAGTGTATGCACCTATTAGTTTTGAATATAATTTAATTAAATTTATTGATTGAAATAACATCATTTACCAATTTCAAGATTCCACGAAATATTAATGATTTCTTATTTATTTGATTTCATTTTGGTTTAATTAGGTTCACTACTATTTAGGTAATCTTAATGAGTGGGGTATTAAATTATAAATTCAAACTTTAAGACCCCCTAAAGAGTAATCTAATTAGTTAGAGACCAATGCAAAAATCATAATCTGACAATAAATAAAATGAATTAAGAATTTGATTCAGAAGACTCAATCAACTCGGACGAAGCCATCAAGGTTATTGAGTTTAAGTACTTGACTCCAAATTTTCATCATGAATTGGATGACAAAGGTACTTCAGTAAACAAGAGAATGAATGGCATTAATACAATGATGTGTAAGTTTAAAGATGTTCTGGGATGCAAGGATGATTTCTGTGTGTAATCGTGTGGGTTTAAGTCCACTAATCAAGTATCTACTCAGAACATGCACACTCAAAGTGGATAAAAAATCGACTAAACCCTAGATATAATCTAATAGACCGAAATCCATTTGGCCAATTCTAGGAGGAGACAGAACTCCAGAAACTCTATTGATAAGCACCCTCGAGGCAGATAACACCAAAATTCACAAGCACTTTAAACAAATTTAATATCATCTCGTAAACCAAAGAGATAAATTTATGTAACATAAATTGTTAATGATCACAACGATCTGACTAGCTTTCCATTCCCACATCCACAAAGAGTATCGAGGATGCTTGCAAATAACGATGGTTTACATTCTCAAAAAGGCAGTTCTGTCTCTACTCAGAAGGGCATTTTGAAATCAAGTTCTTTTGAAGTCATCAAAATTGGCAGTAGGTAGAGCATGTAGAGTCTCAACAGTCCCATGATGAGACCCTCTAGTAAACGAGTCTCATTTGAATTTACGAGTGAATAATTACGCAAACTGAGAAATCACACTACTAGCATAGATCCATAAAAGTATTAAAGATTGAAGACTAAATTCTAGAAATGAATATTCACTAATCTATTACTTTTTTATCTATATGATTCAATCAATTTATTTGCAATTCAAGCATAAAAGTATTTGAAATAAATTAATGTAATTAAATTTAAATTTGAATAAAGAATGTCAACAGACAACACAGAGCTATTGTCCAAATTCCTTAATGAATACAATCAATTAAAGAAATAGAATCAAGAATATCAGTTGAAAGAGAACTCGACCTATTAATCATTAATCAATGAGAATCAATTGTTAGTCTAAGAATTGAATAGGATCAAAAAGGAAAATCAACGATTGATAGACAACAATACCTTTCTCACCGATCAGCTCAATCAACTCAAAGAATTGTATCAAGAAACCAAACAAGAATTACAAGAATCATTTAATTTCATCTAAACAATCAATAAAACAATGAAAACTGGTACATTTGAACATGATGACAGAGACATCAATAAGTTGATGGAGATATTTTCAGTCAATTCCATGGAATAATTGTTGACAACTGCAGAAAAAATTAAGACTGTCATGTTGGGTGTTGCTCATTTGGAATCATTCTGTAGATAAATCTGTGAAATTATTTATGATTAAAATGAAGAACAATACAATTTGGAATAAGTATTCCCCATCATTCAAAAATGGAAATTCGATTCCAAATATGTCGACTGTTTTTTGAACTTCAAAAATCAATTAGAATAAACTTTATCTTTGAAATAATCAACTGATTCCCAAATTATTGACGCCATTAAATCACTCCAAAACACTTCCAATACCGATATCTAAACTATCAAATCCCTATTTAAAATAGACTCAAGTGACAATTTGATGTTCAAAATGAATTAAACCTTCATCCTACTATAAGACATTCAATAATTCATTAAAATAGCCAAACGACTATTAGAATTAGATGAAAACATGAAAAGCGAAGCCTGCATGATTTACATACTTAAAATAATTGAAAAAATTAAATAGAACCAATTTAACGATCCTGATCTCATCCTCAAAATCATGAAGACACTCAAAGTTGATCATCCATCCCAAATCCTTGCCAAATTAGAATCATGCACCAATTGATTTATTTAATTAAATATAAAATATTTAATTTACATTTATTTAAAAAAATAAAAAAGAATCACCCATGGCAGGGATTGAACCTGCAGCCTACAGCTTAGAAGGCTGTCGCGCTACCAATTGCGCCACATGGGCAACGTTAATATTTCTGATTCATCATGCTACATAAGCGGTAGGATTAAACACTCAAAATACTCCAATGAAAACTTTTGGAGAAATTTTTAAATGTTGTATGTATTATACAATTTAATAGAAACTGTTAAAATAATTCAATTCAGTTTTAAATAAGGAAAGAGTAGTGGCGATAATTAAGGGCTCTATGGCCCTCCTATATGCTTCAGTTCTTCAAATATATTTAAGGCAATATCGGGATTGAATCCCTTAAATAAAAATATTATTGATTCGAAAAAATTATTGCAATTCTCCTCACACTCTTCATCTTATTTTTAATACTAAGTTAAATTTTGATTCATACATCATAAACATTTTTCATCTATTTGCACAACTTCATGTAAATCTACGTATGCATATTCAGTTGAGCCTAGATCGCTAATTGTTATTTCTGAAGAACCTTTAATTAATTATTCAATTGCTTATTTTCTTCAGTTATACATTTATTAAAATCTAATTGTGCCTGCATCTTCTTCCTTCTTGCTATTCTTAATAAATTTTCACTATAAGAATAAGAATTATAAAATTACAAATTTCCTTATTAAACATTAGAATGATAAAATTACTTTTATCTCATCTCATTTTATTTTACTTTAAATCCATACTGACACAATTATCTGTAAAAAGTAGTAATTTTTGTGGAATTGAAATAGCAAGGCATTACCTTTTCCTCAAATAATTCTGCAGAAATAATTACAAGCGAGTTCCCATCTTAACTCCATTATATACAGTCTTCATGTTCTTTTGACTATAATTAAACTAGCAAGTACTTCAAGAATTCTAAAAAGTTTTTAAAGGAATTTTTTCTAATTTCCCATTTTCTAATAATATAGAATTAAATAATAAATTTAGGATTTTAGGGTAAAAAACCACACATAAATTCATTCATTATTCTATAAAATTTATCTCATTGCACAAAGTTTAAATGTTATTCTCGAATGGTTGCATAATTCCTAAGGGCCCTTATATTGTGAGTTTTTATTGGATTGGAACTTACTATCAATTTAGATATTATGATTTGTCAATTCTTTATGAATAAAATCAAATAGATATGGAAAAAAATATTTTAGGTAAATTAACAACAAATTGCATAAAAGAATTTGTGTATTAAGAATATTATTAAAAAAATAGAAGTAAAACTGAAAATTCCATTTAAATCATTTGATATGAAATTAGGATTTGATCAAAATAGTTAAATATTGGAAAAATATATTACAAAATGATAATCTATAAGGAGGTTATTTTCTCAAACTAATATTATTAGTGTAATAAGCTTGAAGTAATATTCTAAAACATAATAAATTGGAAATTTTAATTATAATTAGATGCGATTTTGCTTTCTTTTTTACTCTTCTATTTAGAGGATATTAATATAAATATATAAAGTTGATTTAGAAATAGATTCATCATGACTATTCTATATCATCAAGTACATTATACGCAATTAGTTTCTTGATCTTGCCAAGATTAATCTTTAACACATAAAAACCCGCATTTCAAACATTGTATTATATCAAGTTTAGAAGATCTCATCAACTATTTTATTTATTCTTTGTAAATTTAATCCTGTATTTCCTTTGAGACTTTTATTTATTGGATTTTATTTAACTTAATTTAATGATGACATTCTTTGCAACATATAGTTCTTTACTCTTTTAAATCCTCTTAAATTTGTGTTTCTAAACATCCCTCATGATAGAAATGGCCACAATTTATTTTAATTGTCTTCTTATTATTATGATTTTGTTTACAGCAATTGGTAAATTCTTAAGAATTTTAAATTTAGCTCTAGAATATATTAGAATTGAAAATAGACTCAAACTCTTTTATTTTACTCTAAACATTACCTTAATTTGTTTGGATTTATCTCAAAACCTCTAATGGCTGATAAAGGAACTGATAAAATTGAGTTTCCATCAAATTTAATTTGACTTCTATCTCCTTCTATTATTCAATTGATATTTTATTTATCCATTCTTTAATTTCTTATAATTGCACTGTGATGTATTCTTATATTTATTTAGTAGTTTATTGAGTCTCAATTTTTTATTAAATAATTTCTGTATTAAGTTTAGCTTATATTTGAGAAATAGCAGTTTTATTTTTAGTATCATTTTGCACTTCTGAGCCCTAACATTTACGTTTTATGAATTGATATTTAACAAAATTATCTAAGTGTGATAAGTTTTTTTTAATTTCATCTACACTAACGGATAAATTCTAGACTTCGTTTTCTACAACTGAATTAGATTTTTTATCTGAAATTAATGAAGATTTCCGTAAATCAGAATCGGCCTCTGATTCATTCTTAGCCCTAATTCTTCTTTCTAATTTCTCAATTCGATCATTCTGAATATTCAACATTGGAAGTAAGTCTTATTTGATTAATTCAACAATTGTTGCCACCTTTCCATCAATTTTCTTTATTTTTTTTGGTTACTACCTTTCTGAACTTAAACTTGTAATATTCTCTCTGATTGAAAAATTAATTTTATTTTTAAGGTCCAATTCCATATATTTTGCTGTTTTTGGTTCTTGCAATTCATTAGGTTTGATTGCACTCAGTATTTTACTTTGCTCTAACTTCATTTCTTGATGAAGATTCGGGATGCTTCTAATAACATTATTTTTTAATTTATTCATTAAAATACAATAAAAAAATTATCTAAAAAAAAGACTTAGAAATCCATAAATATTTGCAAATAATGTAATATAGTAATATAAAGAATGTAGTAAATTTAGGTAATTTATATTTAATATCTAATTAGCATCAACAAAATACCTTTATTCATAAAAAATTTAATTGATAAATTATTACACTATTTTATTTATTTTTGATCCTATGGATTTTAAGAAATTATCATATTGCTTTGAATTCCTTTGAAAAGTTTAGTATTGATAAAAATAAACAATTAATGGTTGAGTTAAGTTGCAATCATAATTTGTATTATATAAGATATTTTAGTAAAGTATGTTTGATTTTGGATTGACAGATGTATGTATAAGATTACTAAATTCTTATTTATTAACTAACAAAGGAATTCATCTATATTAGAATAATTATTCAATATGCATTCATTATTATTCTTCAAAGTTTTAAAGATTATTTGTTTTTTCATAATAATTATAACTTTAATTAATGGTTATTTGAGAGAATTCCCAAAACAAGCCTAAATACATTTATGTTATTAAGGGGTTAGAAATTAAAAATGGAAATAGATTTATTTTAATAATTTAATCTATTGGTTATTAGTTGTATTAGCTTTGGAAATAATAAGGAAAGATAGTGAAAAAGTGTCAAAAACTTAATGAGTAATTCAATTTTGATTAGAAAAATAAAAGTTATTTGGACACAATTTCCTGATCATGGATATATGAAAGAGTGAAGAGGTTTTGTTGAATCGATGTCATTTTGTACATTATAAGTTAATTTAAATAAAACCTTATGTGTATCAAATATTAATTGATAATTAATAATAATAGTATATTTTTTAGTAGAATGGATAGCAATGAAGATCGATCATCTTAGAATGATTAGGCCAATAAACTGGGAATATTAAGGAAATAGAAGAAGAAAAATGAATACGACTATCACAGAAAGAAGAGAAGGGGGATGGAAGGATCAAATAGTAAAAAATCTGGACAAAAGTTCACTGAGGAGGAAGATCGGTTGATTCTGTAGTTAGTGTTGAATAATGGACCAAAATTCTAAAAGATTCATAGACATTTTCCTGGAAAAACGTTGGCTATGGTGAAGAATCGATATTATAAGCATTTGCGTTTTAGATGGGAATTATTAGGATAGTATTAGTATTTTACAATTAGAAATTATAAGCATTTAAGTGTTCCGTAAGAATAATTAGAAACATTGTGTGAGCAATAGAAGAAAGTGAGCAATATTCTAAATGCTGAGAAGGATGATCTAATTACATAGATAACCTCACGTACTACCTTACTATCGAATGCTCGTATGTTAGTTGAATATATAGTTGAATAATTGTTATGATTTAAAAGTTAGTCGATTATGATTCTGAGAGCAACTCTGATTCTGCTCCAGAACCGAAGAAACCTCTAAACAAAGTGATCACCCTAGATCATCTTAACAAAATGTCAAAGAAAATCAAGACAAACGAGGAGATTGCGGTCATTGTAGATCAGCAATCTGAATGCGATGGCGATGAACAAATTCCAATTCAGCAACAGGAGATCAAGAATGGCAAACTACATCTTTTATTGCCATAACCAAAGAACAAAGTGGAGTAGTAACATACTACATTTGTGAAAAAGCGTCTACCTCCCATGCCTCCTGGTATAAATTTCAAAGAAGCAGAAATTTTAAGTAATACAGCTATTAAAAAATTAACAAAGGAGGAGCAGGCTTTGATTTAAGAGTTTGATTAGGATGACATCTATATGTAAGATTAAAAAACTATAAATGAAAAAGGAATTGTGAAGGTCACTTATGAAGTTGGGGAAGATAATGCTTAAATCATGAATTTGCATGGTACAAATGAGAAGTATTGGGAGATGGAAAGAGAGAAGATGAAATAGAAGTAAGAAGCTTTCTTGAAGGTTCCCACAGATGTGAATTAATTGAAAAGAGAGAAGAATCACATCGATTCTCTTAATTATTAAGCTGCTCTTAAACAGGAAGGCTACGAGTCAAGAAAATAGGATTTCAAAGATAAGAAGGAGAAGATGAAAGCCACTTATGGTTGGTGAATATTATAAAAATAAATATTAACTAATAAATCATTATTAACATTAAGGTAAATACTTGAGAGCTATTTTTATTGAATAAACCTCATTAGGATCCATTCTAGCTTAAGTAGATAACTATTAAAATTCATTAATATTGATAGATTTCAAAGTTCCATTTTGCAATTACAATTTTATTGTATCTGAATTCAAAATGTGTTAAATCTAATCATTAAAATAGAATTATACTTTAATTTTGGACTAGGCAATGTATCCTTCAAAACATTACCCCAATTTCGTATTCTTAAGCGCAAAGTTCCCATGTTCATTGTTAATTTTGTGTTTTTAATTTCTCTCTCTGATAGCATTGCATACTTGTTTTGAGTAAGTATAGAATTTCTACAGTTTTTATGGTAATTCATTTAATCGGTATTGTTTTGGTTTTTGCCCTTTCTTTTGAACCAGAACCTAACAATTAATGAGATTATTACTTCTTATCCATTTGTTTAGATTATAAAGTTTAAATCTTTATTACAAACATCCATTTCAAATCTGCCATCTGCATGTATTTGCAATAATCCATTTTTTGTTTGTAATCTACATGATTTTAGATCTTCTAATTTAATTGGAGATTCATTGTATATATTGATGGTTGATGAATTTTGTTTTGTCAACTTGACACTATTGTCTCTTATGTTTTCTTTATTGCAATTATCTTTATGTATATTTTCTTTATTGTGATGGTTACAACTAGTATTGTTAGAATGAGATTCTTAAGGCAAGAAAAATCGAGGAACATTCTCTAGATGATAATTTTGTTTCAAAACACCTTTACAATTTGTAGTATTGCCAAATAACAACTTCTTACCTCCTAACTATTATTGTTTCTATAAGAATGATGCTACTATTTATTATTTCTCTAATCCAATCATTGAACAAGTAGATCTGTGTTAATGCTTTACAAAAGGACTTAAATCAAGAAGTTGCTTGATCTAAGAACTCGATTGATTTCTACTTTAAATCCTTGGAGGCATGGGTTCAATAAAAAAAGGATGTTTGATGATCTTCTCAATAGAATATCTCTAATCAGCATCCAGATTCAATAAATTAATAATCAAATCTTTGAACACTTCTGAAAAGTTGTTGGGTAAATCAAAATCACCAACTTTTACTCTTCTCAACACTTCCCCCAATGGAGCATTTTTCTCTTCAAAGGGCCCATGACCTGTTGCCATAGCATATAAACAACATCCCATACTCCAAAGATCAACTTTCTTTCCATATGGTTATTAATTTAGGATTTCAGGACTAATATAATTTGGAGTTCCACATAGAGTACTTCTCTCTTCTTCGTCATTGTTTAATTTTACTGCCAACCCAAAATCAGCAATTTTTAGAATATCATTCTGGATTAATAAGTTACCCAATTTAATATCTCTGTGTATTATATTGTGAGAATGTAAATATTGTAAGCCTTCTGCCAATTACCTGCCATAATGTCGTATTTATTATTCAGAGAATTGTTCCTTTTTAATAAGCTAATAAATATCCGAATCACACAATTCCATAATCAGATAACTATTATCAGCATCCTCGAATATGTCTGCAAGATGTACTACATTCTTATGATGCAATTCTTAATGGATTGCAACTTCATTTTATATTTTTTGCGCATTTGATGATGTTTTTTGTATGATCTTGGCAGCCATCTCTACTTTACTTAGACGGTTGACAATTTTACACACAAAACTACCAGCTCCGCGACCTATCGGGTTCTTAATTTGGTAATTCTTCCTAATCAAAAATTAATACACTTACTGCCAAAGAGTCTGATTTCATAATTAACAACTATATTTTAACAGATTTTATTATTAATTAACTAGAATTATATCACAAATTCATACACAAAAAACACTTTATTACAACCCGTCTTCAAGAACAGACCCTTTATTATTTCAGAAGTTAAATTTAAATGAAATTGAGTTTTACTAAATGCAGTTTACTATCCTATGTAAAAACTTCAGATTTGAGTTCCATCACACAAATCTAATTGAAGGATGACTAACATATTCACAAAATTAGTGAACAGTTATATTAAAACTCACAATTAGAAATCAGATATCACGACCTCATCCATATTAGATTTATTTGTCTTTAAGGGTAAGACTCTTGCTAAATGAAAGATTCTTCTCAAATGTGGAAATAGTATGTTCAAAACACATTTTTGAATATTAAATGGTATCATCTAGATGGTAACCAAAAGTGTAAACGATTTGATGTAAAAAAATAAATAATATAGAGGAAAAAATTATTTTATGGCAAAAAAAGAATTCAATATAATATATAAATTTCAGTCAATTAATGACTATTACAAAAATCATGATTCCTAATTATTTAAAAATAAATAAATTAATAATATAAATACATCCACATTATGTAGTTCAAATCAGAGTCATTTGAAAGTGAGTTAACGGAGTATCTCCAAATAGAACAAGAATTTGAAATTAAATCGTTGTTTAAACAACTGAAAGTTTAAAATTAGTAGTTGCCCAATTAAAAGTCTAAAAAAATTAAGAAGTTGAAACTAAACATTCAAACGAATTCAATTATGTAAAGAAGAAATGTAAACGTACAATAAATTTGATATCATTTGTATATAAAACTTCTCTATTCTATTTATTAGTGATATCAGTATGATTTTATTATTTCCCTCCTTAACATAATTGTTGCTTAAATTCCTTATAATTACCATTAGATAAGCAAAATTGCTTGTTTCTATTACAACTCTAATACATTTCTACAATGTTGTTCATTTAAATTAGCTCAATCATTACATATAGATATTATGATTCCTAAGTAGGAGAAATAATGGTTCAAAATATTTATATGCTAGTGGAATTTCTATGTGTTACTATTCATCTTGCTTCTACATTTTCAAATATTGTTGTATATTTAATTCAATTACAATTTATTTTAGATATAATTCATATAATCCACATTTAAAAAAAGTCTATTTATAATATAAACTCAATATCTTCAAAGTTTATTCTCCTTTTTATATCAAAACAACTAATAAAAAGTTGAAAATGTAAAGTGATATATTCTAAATATCTAATAATGAATATGAAATGCTCTCATTCCCTTGAATTTATAAATGAACAATTAAATGAGAAATAATTTACTGGACAACTTATTTTTTTAGTTGTTATATACTTCAATTCTTATTTTTATGTCCCGTATTGTACCTAGGAAGCCCTTTATTTGAGAATAACTCTTTCTCTTAATAAGATTTGTGAATTATCTATCTGTGTTTGAGAGCACTATTTTATTTATTTAAAAATCAATTTATTTTAATTTTACAATTTTCAAGTGGACTATAAAATATTTGATTATAAAGATTATGGTAATTAGTGGCTTGCAAAGATATTGGTAATTAAAAAATATGATGAATCTTAAGGTATATTTTTGAACAAATCTAAAAATAAACCAAAAATGAATGTCTATAATAATAAATAAATGAATAATTGGAGGTTTGCATAGTTTTTAAAAGTCTATAAGGAACAATTGGAATAAATATCTATAACTTGTGTAAAAATTATCCTTTAAAATCTTAAAAATCACTCGTGTTATTTAATAGATAGCGATTAAAATTTCCAATAATAAATACTTATCAATTAATTTGAGGACTTACAAGAAAATTCTGCTTCAAACTTAATTGTTTTTATTTTACTTTAGATACTTGACACTAGGTATTGAAAGATAAATATTTAAATAAAAAGAAACTCAAAATACCATTTACTCAGGTTTATTCAACTTAACTAGGATATATTCTGGATTTTGACATGGAATTCTAATTAATCTGATTTTACCATAACTATTGCAATTCTTCTTCAAGCTTTCTCGACAATTTCACTTAGAGTTCATTGTAAAATTTTGCTTATCTTGAAAACTTATGTTATTGCAATTTCTCAAAATAATCTTCTTCAGATTCTTGGTGTAACCAAGAGATTCATCTATTATTGAGTTGTATTTTTTGTATAAATCGTTAAGTTCAAGGCTCTTCATTAAGGCTTCATTTGTTTTATAATGTAAGGATTAAACTTTAAAAATCCAACTAGAAAAAAAAATATGTAAAACAGTAGAAAGGATAAAATAATAATAATTATATATGTTTAAGGGAAAGTAAATATTAATATTTGTAAGAATCTCATTAGTACTTGAGAAGAAATCAGTTAAATGATGATAAGAAATAACATTAATAAATTAGTACTTATCCATCCAGTAGATATTAATAATAAATCATTTAGATGGAAAAATGAAAAATTATTAGTAAAAATAAACTAATATAAAAATTTGACTTAAATAAACAATAATAAATAAAGCTATGAGAGTAATAGGGTATAATATGGGATACATGTAACCATAGTAGGAGCAGTAGCAACCTAAAATAAATACTGAAATATATTTGTCATTAAAGTTTATTTTTTTTAAGTTATTTAGTTAGCTTCAAATTATGTTAAAGTTGAATTCTTATTTAAATATTTGTATTAAATAAATCATATAATTGCCAAGCGTACTAAAAATCAATTATACTAAATATCATAATTTAGAAAGCATTTATTAAAACAATATATATGAGATCTTCATTGAGCCCACCAGCATTCCATAAGTGTTATTTGCTTTCGCTTTAGTCTAAGTTCTCATACTCTATAAATACTGGTGTCAGAATAATTAGAAAAGTAAAAGTAAGTTCAGTACTCTCCATCACAATTTACATAAAAAATTGAAATAAAGGAATATCATAGTTTGAATAAAATTTATTGAATGCTTTCAATTATAATGAAATACTAAGTTTTGTAAAACTGAGATAGAAGTAGCTGCAAATAAGCTTAAAAGTGAATTTATATTTAATTAATTTTCAGAATTAGCGAAATATATTAAGCTTGTACTTTTTTAGTGATATATACAACTAAATAAGCCGCCATTCCGAAGAAAAGATTGAGATAAACTGATTTTTCCATTTTTAATATTCCATTTTTCATTTTAAGGTCTTGGACAAAAGGACCATTTTATTTTTTCTTCTTCGTAGATAAGCTCTTTCTAGAAAATTACAAAATTATTATTACTTCGCTTGAGAAAGTTTTAAAAATTCTTCCAGTGAATTCCAAAAACTTTCTCGATTTTTGCAGAATAAAACTCTAATCCACTATTATTTGTATTATATTTTTTAAAAAGCTAAAAGTAATAAATTGAAAATAAACATATCGTTATCTTTAGCCATAATTCCTTTTATTTTTAGTTTTACCTAATTTTCTAGATGTTCTTTATCATAGATAAAACAACAATCAATAATTTTAAATGATTCACCTTATCTTTATTGATTATTTATCAATGCAATCATACTCTCCATATCTCTTGCCTTAGTATGAATATTTATCACTTCTATAGAACATTTTGTTATTGTAAACTCACTATCAATCTCGCGATCAAATTATAATCATCATTTTCAGTGTATGATATATATCGAAAGAAACCTAATTGGATTTAAAGGGAGATCAAATATAAAGTGTCCAAAATGTAATCTTCAAAACTATCATGAAATCCATAAATTACTTATAAGAATCAATTCTATTTAAAATTGATAAATAATTGTTTAGATTCTAACTACAGTTTTTATCCTTATTGCATGAATCTCCTTTATAATTCTTAATCATATTGTAGATTCCAGCAACTATGCTATTTATCACCAACATTAATTACAAATTTATGCTTAGAAAAATAAATAGATTTTTCAAGAGCAAAAAGTATTTGTATGCAGTACCATGCTATGCAAATTCATTTAAGTCTGTCAAGAGGGAATACTTTATCTTTGAAATAGGATAATTACAACAAGGACATCTTTTTGAATTTCTTATAACTTCTTTATGAATAACTTGAGCTTTCTGAATGTAAAAAATAGTCAATTTACACAATGATCCTCTGCGAATTCGAAGTTTGGAGGTCATCTAATTAATAGTAATAATAATATTGATACCATATTCAATCTAGCATAATGTGATTGCAATTTCATCATTATTTTTATTGAAAGTTGAAACTATTTATTTAAAGTCTTTTATCCTTCCTTCAGATCTTCTAATTATCCTTTCAAAGCATTTAATTCTTTTTCATAATCTATCTTATCTAATTTCTTTTTTATCTATAAAACCCGTTTTGTTTCTCTATTGTTCTCTCGAATAGTATTGCTAGACTAATGAAATATTTATGGTTAGGGCATTTACTGATTATATTATCTAAAATGTTGGTTTATTTTAGGTTAGTATATCAAATATAACTACTTTATGCCTCCATTTTAAGTCATAATCCAAGCACTCTAAGGTCAATCCATTAACCCTCAATAGATTTCAATTATCCATAATAATAAAAATATGATCGATATGACATTCTTTGAATTTCTACTTACACAATAATTAAGTCTTATGATATCCTAACAGATCCTGAAGGG
This sequence comes from Paramecium octaurelia, assembly GCA_905182995.1. NCBI lineage: Eukaryota > Ciliophora > Oligohymenophorea > Peniculida > Parameciidae > Paramecium > Paramecium octaurelia. Next base: position 237,975 of record CAJJDP010000072.1, read on the forward strand.
CTGATTAAAACCCATAGACACAACAAAACAAAATACTCTGGTATCTTTAACCCTAATTTTATAAAAATATTGTCAAAAATATAAACCTCTCCTTCTTAAGTTCATAAAATTGACATAATAGAATAACGTAAAATTAGATTTGGCATTACTCTAATAATTTGACTATGATCGAATCGAATACAACAAGTTTCGCCAATGGTTACCTATAACAAAACCCAAAGTTCATTTCCTTGACTCTACCTTCTTCAAAGAATTACCTGTCTCCAAACATAATGCAATAATCAATTTGAATGAATAATTCAATTTCACTCTCGTAAAGAAATCTTAAGAAGACGATCTTTAAAATTCAAAGTTGATAGTCAAAGGATTGATGAAAAATAATACTACACTACATACCGGTCTAGCACTGATATAAATTTAACATTTGAAAAGCCAATCAGATCACGGCTTATCAAATATACTCTAGATGAAAAAGAAAAGGAAGTTGCTTAGAAAAAACTCAAAATTACCTATTCAGAAAAGCATTTTGATTAACAGAACCAGAAGTCAGAGAAAAAAAATCAGACTTAATAGTAAAGAGTAAGATCGCGATCTTTTTAATAGAAAGAAATTAGATGATAGGCAATTTTAGTGCTAAAAATCAATTCTCCAAAGTTAACTAATGATATTTTTCTAACTTTCAATATAAATGGGATATATAATTTCTGTTTGTTTAAACATATTATTATGAAGTGTTGAATGTTTATTTTTTGGATGTAAAAACAATTCCGAATATTCCTAATATTTTGCATGTGAAAAATTCAAGTCAATTAAATAAGACATAATTTTTGATGAAAATAGAAAACATTAAAATTTACGATTAAAAAGAGGAATAAAATCATTTTCAATCTGGATCTTTAATACTACATCTGTTTGGAAATTCTTAAAAATTTCCTTAGATCGTGAATAATTAATCATATTGTTGTTCTTCAACATATTTTTCTTGATTATTTCTTTAAACTTATAAACTAATTAATGGTTAGATTGTATCAAAATTGAAAATTTCTATATATTTTTTAAAATGAATAAATTTACTTTATTCTTCTATGACAAAAATGTGGAAGCTCTTTATTAGTCTCAAGCACTTTAGCACTTTAGAATTACGCATTTTAATTTGCTTTCAAAAGGTTACATGGTTAATTTTTTTTTTAGATGCTTAACCTATTTACTTAATGATGAATTAAAACGATTTTATCAAAACATAGGAATGTTAATATTTTTCATTGTGGCGGACATTTTTTTAAACAGACACTTTATAAGTTTGAGAATCCTATCAGTCATTTCAAATCACCTGCTGATAATTTTTTTTTATTTATTCGATGAAGATAGTGATGCAGCGATTTCTCATTTGAAAGGAGTAAACTAGATGGGAGCTAGTTTTCTTATAACAATAGGTACCGAGTTTCCAGAAGCATCACTTCAGGTGATAGTAATTACAATTATCAGAATTATTTTCTTTTTGAATTAGACCAAATCCCTCATCTTATACCCTTTAGGAAGCATGGTTTTTGTAACTATTTGTTAAGTATACTTTTTGTACAAATACAATGAGGCAATGAGAGCACAATTTATGTTAATTTAAAAAGATAGACAATGGGAAAGAATCTTAGAGTAACTGATCAATAAGTAATCCTATATCATGTTAAACTTCAATGAAAGTTCGTTTTAGTTCGAGTATTTCATGGCACGCAACTTCTCAAATTGCTTCAAAAGTAAAGAAGATATATTAAATTTCTTAAAAGAAGCTTAATACTAAAAAAACTCACTAAACAATTATATATATGAGTAGATGAAACAATATCAATAAGAAAGAATTGATCTCTATAAAAAAGAGATCATTGTTAAATAATAAAGGGAATTAATAAAATTAGAGTTTTCGATCTTTTTCGCAAACCAACCAACTATTTTGATTATTTTTCATAAACCGAAATTAAGGATATAAAATGCACCCCCAACAATAGGTAGTTCAGTTTTTTTTTAATACTTTGTTTAATTATTAAAGAGTTTAAAGAAACAACTAAAATAAAAACCACATTATATTACGTTTATGAAACGGATTCGTTTAATCGAAATACACCATAACTTATAAAATAGTTGGGAATAAACAATATAAGAAATTAATCTTTGTCATGTAATTTCAAAGCAAGCCAAATATTTTCCTGACATTATGGTATAGATCTATATAAAAAATACAATAAATTTGAAAACAAATTCAGATATTTTTAGTTTAGTATTGTTTAAGTTATTTTCTAATACAAATACCTATATAATTAAATTTAGGTACTCTTAATTAGAAGAAGATAGGATTTAGTTGATAGTTAGTGGGAAATTTAATTCTTCTGTTGTTCTTTCATTTTTTGAACTTCATAAGGAATCTCTCAGCAGATTTGTAATTTTAACCTAAGCAACCTAATATGGTAATTAATCAATATTAGATATTCTAGTCATTGGAATGTCTTTTGAGTAAAACCCTTATATACCGTTTACTGGAAAAAATAAGAAGTACATAGATTAATAAATTTGATTATAAATTAATATTTATGAGATACTTCCTTATAGAATATCAATCAATATGATTGAGTAAACTCCCTAATTAAATTAACAAAGATTAATCTAAACTTACTAATCATAATTTTTGATATTTATAATTAATAATTTTATAATCTTATTTAATTCCATTCCTAAAAATCAGCCAGGCATTGTATGAATTCCTGTGGAAAAATTTCAAATTATAATTTAAGGTGTATGTAGTTTAATTGTTTCTACTTTTCTACATATTCTTAGATATTATAACTTTTAGAAAGGAAGTTAGATACTTCATTAATTAATTTATGTACATATTTAAGCAAGGCTCATAAACCAATTGCATTTAGATATTATTGATTTAAACAGAAGAAATAATATAAAAATTGATTAAATTTATCTATTTTCATTACTTATTCTGAATTTGAATCCAGGTTGAAACAGGGTAATTAATAAATAGTAATCATTGATCATCTGAGTTGTGGGGTGCGGATAATGAAAAAATTACAATAAATTAATAAATTTGTACCCTGCTTACGTGTAGAGATAATAATATTTAAGAATAAAAGTAATGAAAAAATTTGATTAATAAAAATGAGTTTAATAGTGTTGTTCGCATTATTCATTTTTGGTTATTGCGATTAAAAGGAAGCAGGATTACAGAAAGTTAAGGTTTAAGTAGCTACTGTATTGGATGGATATTATAAAGAATTCGATGGAGTATTGTGTTATTCAGAGAAATATAATTAATTTGTGATTTATCATGAAAGATCTAAGGCCAAAAGTAATGCTGAATACTAATGTAATAGATTTGAAGGAATTATTTCCTGAGACTGATTTCTTTTTGTAATTTGGAATGAATGGAAATGCAGTAGGATTAAGTCTCTAGAACTTTGTTCCTTAAGTCATAATCAATGAAGATTAATATAAGAGTGTTGTTTTGACTGTAAAACCTGAAGTAAAGAAGGGTAAGAATGTATATGGATCATTCATTAGGGACTACTTTGAAAATAGCTTTCGTAGCAGAAGATTACGAAGGTGAATAAGAGAGATTTATAGATCTTTTGGAGAATGGAGTAAATACTTATAAGCCAATCAGTGAGACTCAGTTGAATTTTGCAGCTATGCAATTTGAACATAAGTTTATTTAATATGTGAAGAAGATGCACGATGAATTGTGATTTATATAATAAATAAATGTAGTATTTAACGATGCCGGTTTAGCTCAGTGGTTAGAGCATTTGCCTCGTAAGCAAAGGGTCGGGGGTTCAATTCCCCCAATTGGCTTTTTTTTTGGCCTTGTGTCTATCTTATTAATAATATATTAAACTATGGATTTTGAATGGGAATTGATTAAAAGTTTGAGAGAACAAAAAGGAGGGGAGGACAATTATGTTAACGAAGAAAATTATACGGTTCACAGGGCAAAATAAAGATGAGAGCAATAATACAAGGTTGGATTACATAGAGATAACAAGTTTTACAAATATCATTTATTACCTGGGTTATAAAGGTTTAATAAGAACTGTTTTCATTGTTTAACTCAGAAATGAGCAACTTTTTGATTAAAATTAGATTATCAGGGTGATAGAATTAAAAATTTCTATTCGGTGAACAAGTTTATTCTACTGTGGAATTAATCCTATTGAGTAGATGATAAATAAATATAATTATATAATTTAGATTGAAATTTAGAATTAACAATTTTAAAGAGAATAATGTGATTTGAAGAGAAACATAAATAAGTTAATATAATGCAAATAACCATAATAAGAATATTAGTTGGCAACTTTAAAAATCAAGTATAGAAATTAAATTAAATGTATAGAGGTAACCCTACTTAAAAAAGAATTAAAATGACATTGAGTCAAATATCTCTAGGCCTATTATCGGTCATAAATTATTGAAGTAGTAATATCAAAATTCTCGATCAACATAAATATTTTAGAAATTGATTACATATACTTAAGATGTAAAAAAATTTAAGAACATTATGGTGTAAATTCTAAAAAGGAGAGTGATTCTGATATTTATTATTCTAATAATCAATTATTGAAAATGGAATCTAGTATTTACTTAGCAGATCCAGGATTCTTAGATTCAGCTTCATTTAATTCTTATTGTAAAGCCTTAAGAGCATTTTAAAGAAGCTAACTTTCATTGTTTTTAGCTGCAATTGACTTGTGTCTTTCCAAGACTTAGTTCATAACAAGTAGAAAGTGATCTTCCTCAGGGATTTTAGTTTTGGTCCCTCCAGAATCAGATTAACATTTATTTTAATTCATAATATATTGATTTAATTATACCGTAAGTTCTTATGATTTTACATAACATAGAATGAAGAGAATAAAATAGTAGCTTATTGATGGATAAGCGTAGAGTATTTATTTTATTATTGAAATATAGATTATCATGTATTATTAATTCTAAATAGAGATCAAAAGTAATTATTTTCAAAGAAGTTTTACAAATGTGATTTGATGCATTCAACTAAACCAATATAAATTTATCTTTGATTATCCAACCACACAGACCTAGTATTTCTATCCATAATATCTAAAAACACTGTAGAATTACTAACTTAAAATTCTTGAATTGTTTATAATTAATATAAATTAGTTAATATATGATTCAGTATCATATTTAATCTACAAAAGTTTCAAGAAATAAATTATCTTCTATATTAGATAGTTGTCTGCTTTAGTGTGAACTCTTTTTATAATCACTTTCTGTGATTAATTTCTTTTCAGTACTAGCTAAACTATCAGGTCTCCTATTTGCAATCTATTATTTCACCAATTTCAAATTAGCCTCTTCAAATAATTATTGTTTTTTCAGCTCATCCTTTAGATTGTATAATTCATAAAATGCTCTATTTTTCTTTTCAGTATTTATTTAAACCTCTCCCCTTAGTCTTCTCAACTCTTCATTCCATTTGTTAGATTAAAATTCAATTTCTTCTTTCAATTTTTCTATTCCTTATTCTTATTCTCTACTTTTAAATTTATTGATCTCCAATAATTCCTATTGCTCCTATTAAATCTACTAAATTATTTATGGCATAGCAGATCTATATTAGATTGGTTAATATTGATAATTAGACTATTAGTAAGAATCTTGATAGGATTACTATTGAAATAACTATTATTATTATTGTTATTGCATTTACTATATTTCATATTAATTTAATGGTTAATTATATTAATGTTATGAATTATTTCTAAATGAGGTACTATTTTAATTTTGACCAGCTGTGTTGGGAGGGTTATATGTAATATTTATTAAATTTTAATCTTGCAAGGTTCTCTAAGATTATAATTTCGTTAAAGGAGTGTGAGGATTTACTTTATGTTTAAGTTCTTAATCATATTTATCATCAACTTCTTTGAGATAATTAGGAACAATATTATTATTAGTTAAATTAATCTAGTGATCTTCGAATTCATTGAAAATGAACTTTGAATCATCCTATTATTGTCTAAGATGTTTATTTTTAATCGTTTTAATAATGAGCTTCTTGTCATCTTCTTTATTCTAATTTTAACTTATTTTTTCCCTTTCCTTTTTTAATTTTTCTTCATATTTTCTATCCTCTTCAATTTGTTTTTACCTTTCCTCCTCTTTCCTCTTTTTCTTTTCGTCTATTTACTTTTATATTTCATCAATGAATGCTTGCTTTTATGTCTATTACTATTAATCTTTTGCATCCTTTTGCTTATATACTTTTGCAAATATTCCCCCATCAGAATTTCTGTTTGCTTCTATTTCTATGTTTCGAATTATTTCTTTTCTTTCTGCAGCTGTTATTTTTGATGGGCGATCATTTCTTTGTAAATAGAAGGGAACAGGTTCTTGTATTTCTAATTTTTACTCATCATTATATTATTATAACTTATATTTTTAATCTTCTCGAATCGACATCTGCTTGAATTAAATAATTTACTTGTTCTTATTATTCTTGCATTACCCTTTTTCCACTTGCAGCAAAAAAATTAGATCTCCTATTTGCTTCCATTTCATTCATATTCTAATAACAATTAGTTTAATATTTAATTTGATTAAACCCAATAGTAAATTAATTCGATAATAGATATATTATCATCATATGCCTTATGAAACATCCTTCAAAGTAAATAGTGCAAGGACTGCACTCTAATAAACCTTAATTAAGACTCAGATAATTAAGTTGTTTGTAAACTTAGAGATTAAATAATATTAAGTCTAAAAGAGTAGTTAGTAGTTTCAATGAAAATCAAATAATACCATCGTAACATAGAGCGAGATCATAAAGATTATACAATAATAAAAATAAATCCCTTTTGTAATGATCAAGTCTTCTTATAGAAATGATGATCATATTGAAGGTGAATAAACTTTTTAGGGTCATATACAAATACTAATTAGAAAGTATATTAGATTTAAGTAAGATTATCCAAGATTTAAGAATGAGAAATCGAAAAAGATTTTAAAAACATTTTCACACTATCAAAATAAAGAAGACTCTAAATTATTGGAATTCTTAATGTGTTTCGTAGGTATTATTGTATATTTAAAATATAAAAATGGTGAATAGTATTTTTTGATAGAAAAATAATGGGATGGATCATTCATATTTTTGAATCACATGTGTGTTTGGTCAGTTTGCAAAGAAATTATTGACAATTGAAAATATGATTGGATGAATACTTACGAAGTTTAACTAATTGTTTTTGCATTTTTGATTTAGGATGAATTGCACAGCGGCACCAAATTGAAGTTTTAATTCACTACTTGTCATATTCATCAGATTGTTGGTATAGTTTTCTTCAATTGACTTTTTGGAACTCTCCTCGATCTTTGAAAACATTTCCTAACTTGACACATACTCACTTTTGGAAATGGAGATCGAAGTAAATTGTTAGTTCAAATTTTTCTTTTTTGGAGTCATAAATTAGTAATCCAATTTGGTGACAATTGATATCTAATTATCCAGAGCAACAGATTCAGCTTGTTTCAGAATAATGTTGTGTTTAGATAGGAATTCTAATATGATCAGCTTAATCTTATTAAACACATTAATCATTAAAATAATAATTGTAATTAAAACACAGTCTAAAATGCAATAATCACATAGCAGTCTTTTCCCATTTTTCAAAATCTTTAAATCTGACTGTAAAATCAGAATTGTTGTTACGTTTGGCCTGGGAAAAGCTCTAAAATGTATTTAAATTAAATATACAGTAATGAAAGACTTAGCATCTTCACCAGCATTCTCAAATAATTGACAAAAATCTTCAAATTCCAATTAATTCCCTTGGAAATCTCCAAGAAAAGACTCCAAATCAATTTTAAGTTCGAACTCACTTTGAACAATATCAAAAATGGTCTATTTTTAAACAACTCCAGTTCTGTCTGGATTGCCTCCCAAAGCCACAAAAGCATCAACTAGATTAGGATGACATAAATAGCAATACTGTATTCTTATGTGATAGTCTCTTCGTCTTCCAATTATTATTAATAGTTTTTCAATTTGCAATAGATATCGCATATTTATTTCAGATCTAGCATTTTTGCATCCTGTTGTCTAAGTTCCTCTTTGAATTTAGCAACCATCTTTTCATTATTAAGCAATTTAAGATCTATATTATTAAATAAGTTTCATGCCTCTCATAATATCATCCACCTCTGTTTTACTTACATATCCTGTGCCCTTGGGATCATAGCGCTTGGCTTGAGTCAGGAGTTCGGTGATTTCAATTTGATTGAGATTGAAGGCACTTTTGATCTGTTGAATAATGTCAGCTTCCAATAATAAGGTCTTTCTTTTCATTTACAATAATAATTAATTAATTAATTTTTATCTTATTACACAACGTGAAGATCACTTAGGTTTCCATGAAATTTAATCGCTAGCTCCCATCAACTACTATTTCAATTATTTAGGATTGGCCCATTAAGAGTTTAGATATTGATCCTCATTCTCAGCTTCTAATTCCTAAACACTTATCAAACCAGAAATACCTTCTGTTCTTGCTATTTCTTATAATAGAATGCCATCATTTTCTTTTAGGTTTCAGCATCCACTGCAGGTTCCCTAACTGGAGCCCCTGCCCCTGTCCTTTATAATCTCACAATCTAATTAAATATAAATGATTGGCAATTACAATTTTGGTCTTGTCATTCTTCCCAATGAAATCAGACAACAATTTGCCTCTCAATAACTCCTTGCCAGCCCACCATAAGGATGTGCTTTTCTCCTCCAAAAAATCATACTATTCTGTAAATGTGGCTTAAGTGTCAAACTGACCCTCCAAGATTTCTCTGGCTGGTTCCCAAGGTGGTAATCCATGATATCCAGGATAACAGATCATCATACAGCCTCTCAACAAATCTAGTTGTTCTTAGACGATCTTTGTAGTCAGACATTATTTTAAATCAACTAAGTTTTTTGAAATTGCTTGTTTGACTTTGGCACAATTCTCAATGACCATCTTAGACAATTCTTCTGTCTGAATCACTCCAGTACGATAAGCTGTCTTATCAGGATTCAATCTTTGACCAGGCAATAACTATTAAGGAGTAACTGCCCAAGGCTTTTTCTCAGGTGCCATAGTTTCGATTGCTGCATCAATTAGGGATTATTCTGATAGTCCTCTCGTGTCCTCAGGTTTCAAGGGTCCTATTTAATGAATACTAATTGCATATTACCATGGGTGGCTAAATCCTCCATGGCGCATGCCAAACGATCAAGAATAATTCTCATGTTATTTACTAAGTGATATTCATGTTTTATTACTCTCTACTAGGTCCTTTATGACTTAATCAGTTGGAGTATTAGCAGCACATTCGTACAAGAATTGATTCAACTCTGTTTTCTTATAGTGAATTAAAACCATATATATATATTGATATCAAACCTTAATGTCTTATATGAATATAAATTCTTCATAAATTTGCTGCAATACTTAATTTATTACAGGTGTCTTCCAATAAACTAAGCAAATGTTCCTCTGATTACTCTCTGGTTCTTTTCTCTTGATCCAACTCTACTTTCACTCTATTCACTATATCCTTAAGCATTTCAAATATTGACTACTCACTTTCATCTCTATTTCTTTTCTCGACATTGATCAAATTACTCAATTTTACCAACTCGTCTGTGATCGATTTCATTACCTACATTAAAATACTCCTTACATTTTAATCAGACTCATCCCTTTCATTGGCTTCCTCTCGAATGGCCTCTTGAATCTTTGGCAAATCATTTTGTAAGCCTTAATGAATGCCCTCGATGGCATCTATTCTTTAGGCAGTCTCCTTCTAGACCTCTGTTCTAAGTAAGGCTGATTTATCCTCTGTCAATCTAAGGATCTTTGCCTCTCCTTCCTTCTTAGTCTGCTGCTCATTCTCTATAGCATTCTCAAACTTCTTTGTCAAAGCCTAAACATCTCTATTCTTGGCTTCTATGGCTTATTCCTTGGCCAATTTGTCATCCTCCACTTGCTTCGATAATTTACCCAACTGTTAATCAATTTTATAGATAACATACCTAATCCCGCAATCCATTAAGCCTGGTAAAGATTTGCTCCTGAAACTCATTGAATGCATCCTCAGCCTACTAAATACGTTATTCTGCCTATTCCAATTTCTAAAATCTTTCATTCTCCACTCCTATCTAGATGGTAGAAAGCTTCTCTGAAATCTTTTGTATTCTCCCAGTACTTGGCGATTGTTGTGCATCTAGAGACTCAAAAATACAAAATTTACATAAAGATTGTTTGACTCTGGACATTTAGATATTATTTATTTTAATATAATTAATTTTATTTATTTCCAAATGAGAATTAATTTTGTTAATTAAATCATAAACAAGATTCGCAGATTTTTTGTTTAACTTCACCTATTGCTTTCTGCCAAAAACTGTTTCTATTGAGAATACTTTTTGGAGGGCATTATCTGTAAGGGGACTCTGAGGATTAAATTTAAAATGGCAACTCTGACTATTATTATTTAGACTCATCCATAAGAATAATTGAATTGATCATTTAATTACATTATTATTTCATTATGTATTTTATTATGATATTAATAAAACAATGAATAAATTTACACAAACTTTTAGATAGCAACATTTAGAAAGTCTATATCAAAAAGAGAAGGAGTAATATTGCTATGATACCTTTAAGAAGATAGCTTTTTTATCTTTTATCATAACACTAATTAGATTAATAAGTTTTGCTCGCTAAGAAAATGTTGTAGGTATATTAATCACATCATCAATTTTGTCCATTTTGATACTGATGTATGTTTTAATTCTAAAATTCTGTTCATCTGGCGCCATATTCTGTATGGCCTTTATAAATAATATGCTTATTTTGCTCTAAATCAACGATTAATAAGAGACTAATTAATTTATTCTTGGCACCAACCTGGCCATTGCACATACAACTATACTTTTAATATTAGATTATAAATTGGCAGTAATCAACATTTTTTTTTAAACTACTTTCAAATTACTTATAGCCGGGCTCTTTGATACATAAACTGATACTTGTTCAGTTGTATTATCAATTTTGTGTCCCCTTTGTTTTATATCTATAATATCCACAATTGACAAACAAAGAAGACTGCTATTTTTGAGTAACAATCAAGGAAACGATTGGCGTATACTAATTATTCAAATATTTATCTAGATTAATTATTGCCTTCAGTGATAAGCGATCCCTTCGTCCTTTTTTCATTTGATCACAATAGAATGAGTTTTAAATACAAGAATTCAAGTAAGATAGACAGATTTCCATATTGTAATCAAGAACTCTCCCAGGAGGACAATTTTAAATAATTTTTTAGACTCCAACACATATCTGAAGTGTCAATTGAATAATTCATTTTGAATAGAATAGAAAAGCAATCCAAGTTTTTTGATCTAAATCAATTTACACTCCGACCAAATCAATATGATTCTGTTGATTTTGAAGAAACCAACATCCTATTGGCTGAATTATACCATATGGATGACACCTTCTTGATTGTTTTGGAGCAATCGAAATAGAAAGCTTAATACATAGAATCTACAAAAGATAACCTAATTAATTTGATTGGGCAACATCAATAACTAGTGCACAATTTCCTAAAAAAGCAGGCATCATTAATAAACATGAGTTTATAGAATGAATCATCTCGAGTTCAATTGCTCTATTAATTAAAACTTCATCATTTGTATTTCTCAGGAAAATATAAGATATCAAATTCATTTTCATAAGCAAACAAATACTTTGAAACTATCTGTATTGACTTTAAATATGTTTTTCTAGCAATAATATCACTTTTTGAAAAAGCATATTCTGGTATCAACATCTAATTTGATTGCACTGATAGTAAGTTTGATGTAGTTCATTATAAAGATATGTCTTAGGATTTTATCATTTAATTGTTATAGATGACATTAAGAAAGACAACAAGGGATTAGAGTTCCAAAACAAGAATAATTTTGCATGTAAAATCAGAAATTTTATTTGTTCAAATTATTTGTCTAAACTCTTATATTCTATTGGAAAATTTAAACAAAAATTTGGTTATAAGATTGTATCTAAAATTGCATTCCCCTGAAACTGAAATTAGATTGAGTGATAACGGCATCAATATTTAGTTGTATAAAGATGTGTCATAATTGAAGTCACTAAATAAATTTCAAGAATATAATTGATTGTAATTCTAAAATTTTCACAAACATTTAATCTAAATATCATAAATATAATAATTTCAATATCATAATCCATTATACTATATAAATTTGATTAGAGAATTGGTCTATTCAAAAACTTCATTCACTTAACTGACTCGCTAAGATACAGAAGAGAGACCAAAACAAAATTAAATCAACAGACTTTCTAAGAGTTTCGACCTATGCTGGACACTAAAAATAAACAGATAGTGTTGTATGTACATTATCTTATCTGGCCCCTGAAGTTCTGTCCTCTTCATATAGATGTGTCTCTTAAGATGTATGGGCAGTTGGATGCATAATATATGGACTTGTTTTTGGGAGACTCCCTTTCGATGGAACTAGTCCTTCTGAAACCTATAGAAATATCATTTAATGTGATAACAGCATACCAAAAAAAATCAACCTCTAAGGAATTGATAAATCTATTGAGCCTGATATTTGTCAATCACCCAAAAGAAAGGGCAAATATTTTTGATATATAAACTCACTCTTGGTTCAAAGAATAGGTCAAATTATCCAAATTAACTTTAACTGGAATAGCATTTCGTAATGATAGATCATCAAGTGTCTCTAAATTAAATTCAAATAGATAAGATGAAGAGTAATTGTTAGTCTTTCGTCTGAGAAAGATTGTCTGTAGTAGAAGATCTGTTACAAGACTGGACAAGGCCTTGTTTACCAATAAATTGAGATGATTATGATATTTATATTTGTGTATTGTCTATATAGATTGAGTAAAACATAAATTAAATAGCTAAGGATCGAGTCATGAAATATCCTCCTCCAACATTCGGATTGCATTCAACAAATTTAAATCCTTATAAATTTCAAATTGACAGGCTAGTCAATATTAATAGATGATTACAATTATCATGAGATACAATATCCACTTTCGGACTTAATCTTACTTGTAATTTGTAGAATAATTAGTTATAAACTAATTTTTGTTTGAGTTCCTCTGACTTATTAAACAACACACTGATCTTAACCAATTCAAAATCTTATGATTTATTTGCTTCATTAATGTGGATGAACACCGTTTTACCATTTTAACATATCCGAACAAGTGTCTAGAATATGATGACTAAAAATATATTCAATAGTTGTTCATTACTAAAAACGTATACATCTTCAAAAGTGCTACTTGAAAACTCAATTTATATGGTTTTATACGCCATACAATAGATATGTATCAATCCTTTGATCATATCAGTAAGATTAATTTATATTATTTATTGTTCGATTTCCTAAAAGCTATTACATTGAGTATATTTTCCTATGAAATACATGCAATGAATCTTCATTTTATAAATTGTGCTGATTGAATTGCTTGATACAATCAAATTTTAGAGTAATTACTATTGTTTCTACAAGAAATTGATTGTTAAATTTTAGTGTTGATTGATACCCTAGATTAAAGCGGTCTTGACTCTCTCCAAAACTCTTATCTGTTGCTCATGTTGATCAAAGACGATCAAGAACACTTGTTCTCTCAAATAGAAATCTGAAAATCTAATAACGAATTTCTTTGTTCCATAGATTTATTCATTTCTTTGAATTCTTAATTGGAATTGATAAATCTTTTTGTAATCGCTACAAGTCCTACTTCGTGTTACGAGATATTATTCCAAATTGTCGTTTCCCATTTTGAAGGATCTCAGAAAGTATCGCAAATTTTCAGAAGGTGCCTTTTCATTATCCCAACATATTCCAGACATATCATTGGCAATTTTTAAATTAAAGTTCAATCTTTCTTCATCAAATGTAAACATGACAAACGGACTTTAAATAATTATTGGCAAAGTTTGTTCTGTAATTAAATAATATTAATACCCCATTGTTTATCCGAGAATTGCAATAAGAAATGCTCTCTTTGAATTTAATCATTATGATATATAAAAATTAGTATACTAAGAGTTGTCAATATTATTGATATCATATCTTGTCCCATAAACATCTCATTTACTAATCCAGTTATCACACATCTTGAAACGATAAAGAAAATTAATTAAATAGGTGCTTCCTAGATACTTGAAAAATAGAACATTATCATATTGAAAATCATAATATTTTATCCACTCAAGTAAATGCACTGAGGAGTTGAGTAATAATTAGCTCGTATCTACAGAATACACAAGAATATGTTTGTGAATTGAAAAATAGCCTTCACTTTTTCTGGAGATCCCTTGAAAGAGATAATTACCAAAATTATGCTGTAACTTGTGAAACCGACCTCCCAATACATAATCTCTTATTTTTCATAAAAAAAGGAACTAATCAACCCTACTATCGAAAACAACAGGATTAATATTGCCAGTATTTTCTTCACCCACAAATATTTCAATAACCTATCTTTTTAATAAGCCTGTTCAATAGTAGGATGCGAAAACTGTAAAGTGAATTTCTTTCTCATAAAATTTGATAAATTTAATATTCAATCAATCAAACCCATTTAATTAACTTCTTTATAAGCACTCCATTAAAATAACAAATATAAATAAATAAATATATGAGTTCACAAATATTGACCTCTCAATATCCTCTATTAAAAGAAATCAATTAATTATATGATTTATTACAATCTGAGTTAGCATATATTTTAATAGTTAAATTTCATAAAAAAAAAGTCTTAAGTTCTGTTTACAGTGTTGTAAATGTCAATATAATCAGATTCAGGCAAAGTTCTACAAGAATATAATCAAAAGATAGGAGTATCTAAATTTCCTCTTTTATTAAACACCCTTGAGGGTCTGTCTATGATCAAATCACTGTCAACAAGAAGTATGGATCTCAAAAGATACATCTTCAATTTTTTTGAATGAATATTTTGAAAAATATTAAGATAAATATAATTATTCTCAAATATATATAGTTTTATTACCATTGTACTAGTTTATTACTCTTCATTGTACTACTCCTTAGAATAAATTTAGATTGATTGGTACACCATCATTTTTGATACGTATCCCACTAATAAATCTTAAATAAAAGTTCAAGATTTATTAATACATTTAATATATAAAAAGTAGTATATTTAATTCATATTTTTAGAAGAGAATTCAAATTCAAAATCCAAATATTCCGACTCAATATTATAGAAAATATTTGTATATTCATATAAGATGATTACATAAAACACTTCTGTTATATGTTTTAATATTAATAATGGTGCATTTCATTTTTATCAATATTTAATATTGAGTGAAAAATGATGGGGTTTATTTACAACCATTAATGATATCGTTTTATTCATTCGAACCCGTTTATTTACTTCAAATTTAACGCTCTAATATGGACGTAATAATTTCTAGTTTTTAATTTAATATATAAATTGAAAATAAATTGTCATCATGTAAATAACCAACGTGACCTTTTATAAATAATGCTTTTAAACTTTGTAAGGGCTTTTCGAGCTACAACTAATAACAAAGGAAGAGAAGCTATATTTAAAAGGTTAAATTCTCAAACTTGAAATCACTGCTGATGATAGTATTTCACTTGAAGATCTATCGAAATACCTACTTTCGTGTTTGAAATAAAAAAATTATCATTATATCAAAGGTTCAACTAAACCCTAGTTGGATATGATTGATGAAGAGACGGACGAAGAGCAACTTTGAATTGCTAATTTCTGAGAAAACAAAAGAAATAATGACTATATGTGTGTGTATTATTATTAAATCAAATATCGTAAATAACAGGTCTTCTCATACCTCCCTTAGTTCAGGTGAGTTTTCAAATAATAATCAAATTACATGAGATTCAGTTTTTCTACTATTTGACTTTATTAAACAAGTTGAAAACTATCATCAATTTTATAATCCTAGAAAACGCAACAAGCGACTCAACCTAGTATAAATTCATAATAGTAGCAACTAAGCATGATGAATAATACTGAGTTACGTAATTATATTGTGCTTTTTGAATCTTTCCAAATAAATCAACTAAATCAATTCTAAAAGTTCAGTCATTTCCTTTTTGTATCTAACCATTCCCTCAGAATCAAAAGATCTATAATAGTTCAACTTATGCAATTTGAATAAAAGCCATGCATACAATAAGTAGATAGATATCAACAGTGTTGAAATAATGGCTATTCTATATTTGGAATCAAATTAAAAATTATTACAACTTTTGGGTTTGATAACTTTTGAGTAGTATTTTTAAGACAGATAAAGCAAGCATACTTTGAATTTATCTTTTATTGTAAATATCATTTAGAAATTGATTAGTAAAGAAGGAAGCCGAATTTTATATCAATTCAATAAATTGAGGTAAGGGTTAGAATGAAAATTATTTTGAGATTTAGAAATTAGAAAATAAATGTGAATGAAATATAATATATCTGTACACAATAAATTCAATATGACTTAAGCGATCAAATATTTATTCAAAATAACTTGTTGTTCCAAAAGCGATTGATTACCTTTTCGATATAAATTTTAAATTAGGATACAATAAATGGATACATAATCCTTTATAAAGAGAAAATATTTCAATTTAATAAAAGATAAAACAAAAAAGTTCGAAGAAGTAGGATAAATAAATTACATAAATAATATTAAATTTTTTGAAGCTTCAAAATAGAATTTATATAATTATGTCTTTAATCCAAAAAAATAAAACAGGAACTTAAGAATTTCAGAATATCTTCAACTATTAAAATAATTTAATAATTACAAATAATTTTACAAAATACATAGTTTATAACTAGGAAAATCAGAATTAATATTTCAATTAAGTTTCTTTTAATGATTTTGCAATTTAGTTAAAATATATAAAGAAGGATGACTAATTTTAAGTATTATTGCTAAATTAGCAATTATTCTTTAAATCGCATCTGAATTGCACTTGACTTCATTAAAATAATGAAAATTATTCTAATAATTGTTTGATCATAATCGTGTTTTTAAACATATTTATATTGTCTATTGATTGTAATATAAAAATCATATACTTAAAATAATTTACTAATTGATGAAGGAACTTCAGAAGTAATTCGAAAGTAATGGAGAAAAGCAGAGATAAAAATTTTTGAAGCATTTATATGAAATACTTGATGTATGATTTACATGTATAAATTAGAATCCTAAAAATTATTAGATTATAAGATGGGATCAACATGGGTTTGTTATTTGGAATGTTGAAGAATTTAAGAATCAATTGCTGCCTTCCAACTTTAAACACAATAATTACTAAAGTTTAATGAGGTAGCTAAATAAATATGGATTCAAAATAAAATCAAAAGAAAATCTGAAAGCCTATTTTACTCATCCTACTATTCGAGAGAACAATAGAGAAACAAAACGGGTTTTATAGATAAAAAAGAAATTAGATAAGATAGATTATGAAAAAGAATTAAATGCTTTGAAAGGATAATTAGAAGATCTGAAGGAAGGATAAAAGACTTTAAATAAATAGTTTCAACTTTCAATAAAAATAATGATGAAATTGCAATCACATTATGCTAGATTGAATATGGTATCATTATTATTATTACTTTTAATTAGATGACATTATACACTGTTGGATTTGCAAATATATTTGGAAATCTGTTATATACAAATCACAAAAGAATTTGGGGAAATATTGGAGGAGATCTTCTTCAAGTATTTAAATTTTATCTAATATTTAGTTATAACTTAACTCAATTCTTTAAGGATTTCCTGAACTCCTAGAAACCAGATTGCCAACTCCTTTAATCTCCAATTTAGGAACTCCATTGCCTTTTTATCAATTTATTGGATAGATCAAGGAATTCACAACCTTACTTCTATAGTGAAATGACATAATTTTCTACAAAAATAATTAATATTTTTAATAAATCTTAATTAATTTTACTTTCAACAATTAAAACTAGTTCAAATTCTTGCCAAATTTAAACACTATTTTTAAATCTAATCCAGAATATCAATAATTCATTATGTTTAATTATTTCTACTATTGTAAAATTACTAGTTTTTTTTTCTAGCATAAATATGATTTTGATCCAAAATCTTTATAAACTGATACATTATAAGTTTGGATCAATTTTCATTCATATTAAATTCATGTTCTTAGACTTCTAATTTAGTAGAATAGAATATATCAATTTCTCTACTTTATTATGACTTAAAATATTTAATTATAAAATGGATACAAATGGTTTAGAATTCAATGAAGAAGTAAATTTATTAAGATCACCACCAAACTTCGAATTCGCAGAGAATCATCGCGTAAATTCAATATTATTACACATAGAAAGCTTAAATTATTCATAAAGAAGTTATAAAAAATTCTAAAAGATGTCCTTGTTGCAATTAACCTATTTAAAATATAAATTATTCCCTCTCAACTGATATAAAAATATTTATGGCTCATGGCACTGCATACAAATACTTTTTGATGATACAAATTTAATATATCCTTCTAACTATAAATTTGTAATTTTAATGACTATTATTAGCATTGTTGCTGGAATATACAATTTGATATAGAACTAAAAAGGATATTAATGCTTGAACAATGAAACCTGTAAAAAAACTCTGAACAATTATTTATCAATTTTAAATAGGATGGAATCTGACTTGTAATATGAAGTCTTATGATAAGTTTTCAGGATAACATTTTGGACAGTTTATACTTGGTCTCCATTTTCATCCAATTAGCCTTCATTCGATATATATCATACTCTGAATCCGATTATTATAATTTAGATCACGAAATAGATGGTGAATTAGCCATAAAATGCTGTTCTATGGAGATTTTATTGCTACCAAACGATTGTAGCAAAAAATAATTAATGAATTATTTTATAAACTTGTAATCAGAAAGGGAAAGATTGTAATTTAATGTAATTGATTGTTGTTTAATTTATGATGAAGAGCATTTAGAAATCTAGTTAAAAGCTAAAATTAAGGAAATTTTTGCTTAAAATAATGATATGTTGATTTTCAATTTATTATTTTAGCTCTTTGAAAGATGTTATAAGGACAACTGTTGATCAGATTTTTATTCTGCGAAATCGAGAATTATTTTTGAAATTTACTGGTAGAGTGTTTATAACTCTCTGTAATGAAGTAAAAATCCTTTTTTCATTAACTTAAGAAAGAGGCCGTTACTTTTAAGAACATAATCAGGAGAAATTCTCTAGTAATTGATAGTCCAAGGCCATCAGATATAACATGGAGAAAAAAAAAATCATTTACATAAATTAACCTGAAAATGGTTTTTCTCAAAATTTTAATAGCAAGTGCATTATGGATTCCATTGTTAAAAATTACATAAACAAAAAATGAATATATTTAAGCAAATTCTGGAAAAAGTGGATATCAAGCTCTAATTAATATACTAATTAGCGTTTCTGTGGCAGTTATTTCTTTTATTATCATAAAAATTATGTTTCACTTTCATTTACATTTTTATAAAGATATATAAGACATGTTGTATAATAAACTACTTTTGATTTTCTTAGCACATTTTGAATTAATTTTAAATTTGATTTATTATATACTTGCTCCTATTAATAGTATCAATTAGCAAGATTTAAAAGAAAGAAAATAACCAATTTGGTGTGCTGGTGGACTTAGCGAAGATATTATTAGTATCATATTGACTAATTCTATCATACCTATTATATTGAGTGTAATAGATGATGAGTATGCTTGGCAATTATTACAAATTACTTATTACAAATATTTTAATACAAATTCAACTTTAACATAATTTGAAGCTAACTAAAAAGTCTAAAAAAAAATTAATTTCAATATAAAAAACATTTAGACAAATATTTTAATTCATTTATGCTTCTATTATGGGTATATATTTCCCATATGTTATCCTGTAACTCTCATAGCTTTATTGATTATCTACTGGATAGATAAATATTAGCTTATTAATTATGGAATTAAAGAAGATTTAAAATTAGAATTTTATGCTTTTAAATTTTATATATATTTTTCTATCATACTTTAAATATGTTCAACTCAAATTATTCATGCTTTATTGAAAGTTTATATCTATGCTCGATACTAATTGTATATATCAATTTTTCTTTGGATTCTGCTGTCAGCATTATTTTTTTTAACTAATTTGTTTTTTAAAAAGGAAGTCAAATAAGATTAGACTACTGAAGCCTTAATGAAGAGCCTTGAGCATAACGACTCATACTCAAAATATAATCCACTCATAGATGAAACACTTTGGCTTAACGAAGATTATGAAGAGGAGGATGAATAAATTGTTGAAGGATTGCACTTATATAGGTTTTCAAGACAAGCAAAATTTTATGATGCTCTCAAAGTGAAATTGTTAAAAGAACTTGAAAAGGAATTTAAATAGGTATTATAAAATTAGATTAATTAGAACTCAGTTTCAACTGCCAGAATTTAGCCTCTGCAAATAGAAACAATCTGAGTTAAATGTTCTTTTCTTTCATTAATATACATTTATTAAACTGAATAACAAATAATTAATTAAATTCATCGTAAAAATTTTTCTAAATAAAATAAATTGAATTAGACTAAGTATTTAAGAGGTATCTATCAAATAGTAGAGATGACTTTAAAAGTTAAAAATCTTACTTCCACATTATTAGAATAGTGTGGAATTCTTGTTATCTATTGAGATTTTTAATATGAATGGTAACAAATTATTTCTATAAAGAGTATTATTCAAGAAATTGGAAGTCGGGTTTTATAATAATTTAACTTATGAACCATTCTTTTATAAATTATTTTTCATTTCTGCTAATAATATTCTGTTTATATACAATGTAATCATTTTTAATATCTATTTAAACTCTTAAGTTTGTAAACTTGCAAATTACTCTCATATCAATTATCTAAATTTGAAACTCTTTCCCTTATAGCAAGTTCTCCTTTTCTTATAAAATATCAGGTTGATTAGTCAATTCCATAATATCATTTTTTCACAACTTAACAAGTATATTTATATATTCAAATCTACTTAGTTATTGCTTTTGTAGATATATTATTTTTTAAAATAATTATTAGAAATGAAGTCTGAATTAAAATTACCATTCCTCATTTATTTCAAAATTGACTTGATTTTCATTCTTATCCATTTAAATTCTTATGAAATATAATAAATACAATTTGTTTTTGATTTCAATAANCTACTGGATAGATAAATATTAGCTTATTAATTATGGAATTAAAGAAGATTTAAAATTAGAATTTTATGCTTTTAAATTTTATATATATTTTTCTATCATACTTTAAATATGTTCAACTCAAATTATTCATGCTTTATTGAAAGTTTATATCTATGCTCGATACTAATTGTATATATCAATTTTTCTTTGGATTCTGCTGTCAGCATTATTTTTTTTAACTAATTTGTTTTTTAAAAAGGAAGTCAAATAAGATTAGACTACTGAAGCCTTAATGAAGAGCCTTGAGCATAACGACTCATACTCAAAATATAATCCACTCATAGATGAAACACTTTGGCTTAACGAAGATTATGAAGAGGAGGATGAATAAATTGTTGAAGGATTGCACTTATATAGGTTTTCAAGACAAGCAAAATTTTATGATGCTCTCAAAGTGAAATTGTTAAAAGAACTTGAAAAGGAATTTAAATAGGTATTATAAAATTAGATTAATTAGAACTCAGTTTCAACTGCCAGAATTTAGCCTCTGCAAATAGAAACAATCTGAGTTAAATGTTCTTTTCTTTCATTAATATACATTTATTAAACTGAATAACAAATAATTAATTAAATTCATCGTAAAAATTTTTCTAAATAAAATAAATTGAATTAGACTAAGTATTTAAGAGGTATCTATCAAATAGTAGAGATGACTTTAAAAGTTAAAAATCTTACTTCCACATTATTAGAATAGTGTGGAATTCTTGTTATCTATTGAGATTTTTAATATGAATGGTAACAAATTATTTCTATAAAGAGTATTATTCAAGAAATTGGAAGTCGGGTTTTATAATAATTTAACTTATGAACCATTCTTTTATAAATTATTTTTCATTTCTGCTAATAATATTCTGTTTATATACAATGTAATCATTTTTAATATCTATTTAAACTCTTAAGTTTGTAAACTTGCAAATTACTCTCATATCAATTATCTAAATTTGAAACTCTTTCCCTTATAGCAAGTTCTCCTTTTCTTATAAAATATCAGGTTGATTAGTCAATTCCATAATATCATTTTTTCACAACTTAACAAGTATATTTATATATTCAAATCTACTTAGTTATTGCTTTTGTAGATATATTATTTTTTAAAATAATTATTAGAAATGAAGTCTGAATTAAAATTACCATTCCTCATTTATTTCAAAATTGACTTGATTTTCATTCTTATCCATTTAAATTCTTATGAAATATAATAAATACAATTTGTTTTTGATTTCAATAAACTCCAAAATCTTTATAGTCTATTATTTTATTGTAATATGAAAACTGTAAATTAAAATAAATTGATTCTAAATAAAATAATTAGTAATATCAAGAACAGATAGAAAAATGAACAAATATGATTAAGAGAAAGGGTTATTTTCGATTAAAGGGGCTCCTAGTTACAATAAGGAACGTAAAAATAAGAATTGAAGTAAATATCAACTCAAAAAATAAGTTGTCCAGTAAATTATTTCTCATATAATTATTCATTTATTAAATCAAGGGAATGAGAGTACTTCAAATTCATTATTAGGTATTTAAGAGATTTACTTTCCATTTCCAACTAATTATTAGCTGTTATGATATAGAAAAGAGGATAAACTTTTAAATATATGAAGTTTATATTATAAATAGACTTTTTTAAAATGCGTTTATATTATATTGTTGGATTATATGAATTATGTCTAAAATAAAACTGTAATTGAATTAAATATATAACAATATTTGAAAATGCAGAAGCAAGATAAATAGTTACACATAGAAATTCCATTAGCATATAAATATTTTGAATCATTAATTCTTCTACTTAGGAATCATAATATATATATAATGGTTGAGTTAATTTAAATGAACAACATTGTAGAAATGTATTAGAGTTGTAATAGAAACAAGCAATTTTGCTTATCTAATGGTAATTCTAAGGAATTTAAGCAACAATTATGCTAAGGAGGGAAATAATAAAATCATACTGATATCACTAATAAATAGAATAGAGAAGTTTTATATACAAATTATATCAAATTTATTGTACGTTTATATTTCTTCTTTACATAATTGAATTCGTTTGAATGTTTAGTTTCAACTTCTTAATTTTTTTAGACTTTTTATTGGGCAACTACTAATTTTAAACTTTTAGTTGTTTAAACAACGATTTAATTTCAAATTCTTGTTCTATTTGGAGATACTCCGTTAATTCACTATCAAATGACTCTGATTTGAACTACATAATGTGGATGTATTTATATTATTAATTTATTTATTTTTAAATAATTAGGAATCATGATTTTTGTAATAGTCATAAATTGAACTGGATTTTATATATTATATTGATCTCTTTTTTGCCATAAAAAATAATTTCTTGCCTCTAATAAAATATCTATTTTTTTTACATCAAATTGTTTACACTTTCGGTTACCATCTATATCATACCATTTAATATTCAAAAAAGAGTTGTTGAACATACTATTTCCACGATTGAGAAGAATCTTTCGATTTGCAAGAATTTTACCCTAAAAGACTATTAAATATAATATGGAAATGGTAGTGAATGCTTATATGAATGTATTGGTTGACTAAATGAATTGTGTTTGGTTAGGGCATTTACTGGAAATAATGTCTATCATATTCTTGTTGTTTTAGGTTAGTAGATTAGTCAATTGCTATCTTGTGTATTTGATAGCCTTAAGATCAGATGAAATAAAATGGTGGTTAGGATCAATAACTATAAGTTTAAATTATTATTAATTACAATTATATATAATTTATGTAAAATAAATTTTTAAATCACATAATCCATTTGGAGGCTGAAAATTCTGCATCATCTGGATCTCATTGGTTGTTGATCACTGGAATAATAGTAGGCAGTTTGGTAGGGATAGCTGGCCTGGTTTTTGGCTACTTAAAATATCGATAATATAGGGTGTATTAGGAATATTCGTAGAGACCAGAGAGTGGAATTCCCAGAGAGAGGATAGGATTTGCTCAGCGAAACAAATTCCGATTCTGGAAACTGTATGAGAATAAGGAGGAACCCAATGATGATCTCGTGAAGTAACAGCAAAAAGAAAGTATATAAGAAGCAGCGAACTTCAGATTATTACGGATAGTACATCGAGTTGACCTTCCTGTGCAAGCCTGGTGAAACATTAACCATCAGAGGAGACAAGCCAGTGGCAAGAGACGCCACATCCTATTTTGAGATTGAGATAGAAGACAATCCAAGAAACTGTGACATCATAATAGGGTTTTGTTCATCTAAAGAGTTTCAGAAGCAGTTTTCTTTGGGTCGTACCTAGACCAGCGTAGGATTCCATTCATTGACAGGTCAAGTGTTTTGGGGGAACAATTTACATTAGCATCATAAGTTTCAAGCTGTCTATGGGGAAACAATAGGAATTGGTATCAGATAGAAGGATGGGAGAGTGTGGTTGAGTTACAATGGGAAATTCTTGAATCCTCCACCACCAAGTGAAGGCAAGAGTTAGGAGGACATGGAGAAGGAGAAAAAGAAGGAGGATGCAGATAGTGAAATTGATATTGGTGATCACATTGAATTAATTATTTTATAGACTTGAATAATAAGAATAAGGAGATTGAGGAGACAAGGAAAGCTTTGGTTTTGTGCATGGGAGAGAATCTGGAGTTGTACCCAGCGATTAGTGTCAACGGACGTTGCAAAATCAATTTGAATGTTGGAGGTATGCAGTTTAGAATGAATCAAAAGGAATTGAAACATGGATTGTTGCATTGATTGATAATAATAACAATAAATATATATATATTTTAATATTTTATAAATAATATGAAGTCAAGTTTCAAGAAGAAACAAATAGTCTGGGCTCGAACAAAAGGACGTAAATATTTTAATTAATATATTTAGATCCATGGTGGCCTGGAATTGTAATATTTATTTATCTTATTAAGATTACCCAAGTAGTCGATGGAAATTAGTATGCCATTAATTTCATTGGTGATGATTCACAGTAAGGGTACATTCACAATATATATAGCTCCATATTGATGAGTGATAATCTTTATGATTTTTAAGAGAAATTCGAAGAATTCAACGAAAAAGTAAAAAAGAATAAAAAATTGAAAGAAGCAATTTAAACCGCTTAAAAACTCTAAAGTATGGCTCTTTTCATCACTAGAAAAAAAAATAAAGCACATCGAATAAGAGGAGAAAAAGAAAGGCACCATAAGTAAACGAAATTTGCGACAATAAATCAAAAAACCTGAGACTCCTAATAAAGATGTATGTATAATAGTAATAAGAATACCTAAAAATCTCCATTGCAAGAAACTCCTTAGATGCAATAGAAGAAACAATATTTAGACCGAGAATTTTAAGATTTATTATTACTATTAATAGCAGCCCAATTGAATTACGATTAAATTAAATAGAAATTGACACCAATCCTCGATACTATCGAAGCACAGGTCGTTCAAAATAGTACTATCACAGAAGTCTTATCGGAAAGGAAAGGTTCCATCCTTAACGCTGTCTATTTAATATTGAAACATCAAAGCGAATAAAACCCAGATCACTTTTTTTAAAGGGATATTCATTAATAAATAACAAGATTGCATGATTTAATTAGCAAATTAAAAAACTCTCTATTGAATCAATTTTTCAATGCTGCCACTATTATTCAAAACCTATCAGAAGTTTGCACTAATCAGAGTCGAGGTACTTAATCAATCTCATGTATAGAAAAGAAACCACCAGTTTAATAAACACCACAATAAAAACCACCCATTGAATAAACCAAAAGATAAAGAAAGATTGACAAAACTGAACAAAAAGCATAGGCTGTTGAATGCAACACTTAAATTCCTGAAAATGTCTCTGTTTAAAATAGTAATAACAATAATATTATTAACAATCCACCTAATCAACAGAAAAAAGAATAAATCTCAAATGAAGAAGCAAAAATAGAGGAAAAGAAGATTGTTAATGAATAGCCTAAAATAGTTAAGTAGGATGTTGTAAATTAGAAGAAAACCTAAAAGAAAAATGAAATACCAGATTAACCACTAAGAAGAAAAGTTTGTCTGAATATGTTAGAATTAGTTTAATTGTTAGGGATGGAAGAGGAATAAGCAAAGAAAATTACAATAAAAATTGAGAGTTTGGGGAGGGAAGCAGATCCATAAATGAGAAATAAGTATGCTAAATTGATGTGGCATTGCATAGTTAATTTAGATGTAAATGAATTTTGATTTTAGTGTAAATTATTAAAAAGGGAAGAATTGTTGACTTTGATAGATGAAAATGCTGATTAAAGTGAAGCTTGGTCTAAATTAACATTGTAACCAATAGACAGGACAAGGAAATTGATTCATATATGATTTTAAATTGAATTTGATAATTAGATAATTCATTTTTATATAAATTATTTATATCTCTCTGGATCTAATTTCTATTGCTAATTCTTTTGAAAAACCAATTTCATACTCTCTTGCAGATCAACATCAGTTCCAGTGAAGTTGAATCTCTTTTAATTGAATTCGATCATTTTGGCTTTGAAAACTAGATCTTCATTGTCTTAAAAAACTTATTCCTCACTCTCTTCTTATGATCTTGCTTCCTTGTCATGTCGTTGTTCCTATTAGAATTGCTATTCAAATTGATTTGCTTCCTATTCTACAACTTACTTAGATTATTCTTGTTTTTTCTTCTTCCCTCTCTTTTACTTTTTTAATTCCTTTTTTGACTAAGATGGCTAATTTTCATCTTTTTTTTAATTTTCTACTTCCATTAGATCTCCTTCTGCATTGTTATTTTTCTTTTTCTAAATTTTTTCTGGTTAAATTTATTGTTTTAATTTTAACTCCTCTGCTATTCTCTA
The DNA here is from genome assembly GCA_905182995.1 of Paramecium octaurelia. Taxonomy (NCBI): domain Eukaryota; phylum Ciliophora; class Oligohymenophorea; order Peniculida; family Parameciidae; genus Paramecium; species Paramecium octaurelia. The sequence continues at coordinate 265,237 of CAJJDP010000072.1, forward strand.
AAACTTTTCTTTTCTTAACTTATTTCTTTTTCCTCTTTCTGTTGCTTCATCTTTTGTAGGATCCCATTCATCTTCTAGATGTCTTTGCTCTTTACTTGTTCTTTTCTTTCTCTCCTTCTCTTCATCATCCTCTTCTTGGAACAACTCCATTTCATCTATTTATTGAACTTACTCTTAAGGCACTTGCTTCTCTAAATTAGATATAGTTTTTTTCTCTCCTTTTGAATCACCCTTCCAATAAGTCATAACCAAATTCTCTATTTTGTTTTTGGTGTATTTCGAAGTCAAGATGCCAACAGTTTCAATGAGTTAATATTTAGATACCTTGGCACAAACAATATAACAAAATAATCTATCTCTTTCATATTTCTCGTACTCTAATACTAAATTAGGACAAACAGCTTTCAAATGTGACGCAGGCGTCCAATGTCTTTATTTATAACCAATAAATGAAGCTTAGTATTAATATTCTAGATGAATGGATTAGTACCGTTTAGCCAATAATTAATCTACATCATAACAAAAATATTTAGGATTTTGTTTAGGTTTTGGCATTTCATTATAATAATCCTTAACAGGAACGTATTTCTATTTGAATTCGAAATTAGGATTTCTGGTAGCAAAATATTCTTCAGGTCCCACACCATAGTATTCCCAAGGAGACAAACTTAATCTATGTTTAGGGAATGGCAACTTTTTAGGTTTCTTTTTTGTTTATTATCCATAAGGACCATCATCCAAATCGATTCCACCACTAAAAATGAATTCAGTTGCATATCTGCCTCTTTTATAAACATTCAGCATGGGATTGATGTCAGGTTCAGGTGGTTTTACAAATGCTTATTTCAAGATTAGACCATTCTTAAGTAAGACATCATAATTTAATAGATCAGGCTTGAATGGTTTTTCTTCAATGTCTTCTTATTAAAAATTTGGGTCGATCATCTTCATTAATTCACTAATTTTTTGTTTTTCTTCAGCTGTCTTTTTATTATCCAAATCAGTGCCTCTCTTGTATTTCTACTTATTCTTGTATTTATTCTACTTGTGCAAATACTCTATCATTCTCTATTAATATTGTTGCAGAGTCTCCCCTTCTCTTATTTTCTCAGGAGCTACTTTTTCTTGTTTCTTTTATTGTAACAATTACTTTCTATATTCCTCATCTTGCTTTCTTTGTTTTGCAGCATTGATCTCTCTATTCTTCATGGCAATAAAATCCAAATAAGAGACAGGTGCAACATTTTGATGACGCTCAATTTCTGGGGATTGTTCTTCTCTTTGTTTATATTTATATTAGATTTACAAGGCCATATTCTCATCTAATGGTTGTGTGATCTATCAATTTATAAATAGGACTCATACCTTCTATTTCAATTATGTAAAAAAGTCTGGTTTCTTTTTGAAATGAATTTAGGGCAGAGTTTCATCATCATTAGGTCTAACTTGTTTTCTGGGCATCTTATTGATCTGTACCTCCTCTTCATCAGATTCTATATTCATTTTAGTTTAAATCTGATCTGGAATTGATATGACTCTTTACTTATACTTCTCATTATTTTTTTGATTCTAATCTCCAATCCCTTTAGTAATAGGTTGTCTAACCTATTGTTATTTAACTTATTGAGGTTATTTTAAATTATTCGCATTTGAGGGTGGTTGAGGTTATTAGATTTTAATCTAGGAAAGCGATTTTTGTAATTGTGACATATTGTCAAGAGAACTGCTACCTTAATTTTATTGTTATTTGTAGATATCAGTTTAGGTTTGTAGTTGTTATTACAAAGTGAGTTGCAATTGTGAAGTACTGTTTCGATCTTCAAATTTTTACAATGCACATTCCTATTTTTTAACAACAGTCTCTGAAAAGTTGGATATTGAATGTTTATGTTTAGGTTCGTCTTCATCTGAGTTTATTGTGATTACCAACCCTTATCTAGCTTGTAATCTAGTTGTTAAGTAAATATTAAAATTACGTATTATCATCTCCTATCTGAACATCCAAAACATTGTCATCTTCTATCAATTGTGGACCATATTTATTTTTGTAATATTATCTAGCAATTAGCGAACGAGCCCGTTATTACATTATATTATTTCATAAGTACTGTCAATCAAAAGTAGATATTGCTAAATAATCATTATAATAATTAGTATTGGCTCATAAGTGAATATAAAAATTAATAAAATCATTTACAAAACGGACTAACAGCATAAGTTCTTGATTTTTAATGAATGGAATTCCCAGCTTTTGTGGATTCCCTATCTCTAGAGGATAATTGCTATTGTCTCAACTATCGACTAGAATCTAAGCGTACACTAGGCTGAGGAGAGTGATATGTTCTAGATACCTTTCTCATTTGACTACATCTCAAAATCTCTTTCCCTTGAAGCAGTTTTTCAATATTATCAGTTGAGATCTCCTTTTCCTACAATTCTTGTTAATATTCCAAAACTTCACGTGCATATTAAGTTAGACAATTATCGAATTATTCATCCAAACTAGTTGGAGAGGATAGGTTCTTTTTCAATCGTATTGATTGACTACTTTGAGGAATCACTAGTTATGGCCCTTCTGGTATTTCAAACATCTTTTATATCTAATTTTGTTTAGTCAAATTGAATAAATATTTGGCTCGATTAAAATCATCGGCAAATACCAAAGCCTTTTGTGATACTATTGGTTTTTATTCATTCCTTCTAAGTTTCATTGAAAACTCATTGCTTTGATCAATGATCTTCAACATTTATTCACTTTATTATTCCATATTATCATAGATGTTAATATCATGTTGCAGTTCTTTTTGAGTTGGACTTTAATTTTCTTTCTTTTATTTATAAATATCTGCCATGGATTTCTCCTTTACTCTATATTAATCTGTTCTTAGTTAATTGAACACTCGCATTCGTTTGAGTAGACCCTCAGTTGTATTATTATTAGCACTCTTTTTATTTGATTCATTATAAATTTCAATGTACTTCATTCCTTTGGTTTTGAAATATTTGATTGATTAATTCCTGCTTTTAAGTAAATCGAGTTTGGCCTTACTAATTTTATTTTTAAAATCAGGATCGCTTGAATTAAAACAATACTTCTGATTAAGATCTTTGTAGAATTATTACAAATGAGCTATTTTGTTTTTAAAATCATTCTTTAGTTTCATTTCATTCTTTTCAATTTATTTTTAAATTGCATCGTTATCAAAATCTAACTCTAATTAATTTTTATCAGCAACAGTTGTTTTATTGTCATAATACATCTCTAAGCCAACATTCTACCATCCATTGATCCTTTTCTAATGTATTAATAGACTGTCATTACATCCTTGTTATCTTTTGGTTTCAAAATACGACATGTACTAGGTCCATCCATTTTAATTGTAGTGTCCCATTTACAAATTCTTCTTTAGGCAAATTGAATTGCTGTTTATTTTGGACATTTCTATCGATAATCAGATGAGATACTTACGTTATTTATTAAATGGAGAAATGTTGCAGCCTTAGTGGGTGAAATGTAGATATCTTTCATTTTAACACCACCCAGTTTCTAACAAAATTTAAAGTAAGGAATCTCATTTAGAAATTTATAATTTTACTTCTTCTTTCTCTATTGATTACATTTTAAATAATAGTATTGAATAAAAATTATAAATAACACTCTACAAAAACAAATATTTACAAAATTAAAAATCAATTAGTACTTTTTCTTGCTTTTTCTAATTCCAAAAGTTTCTCAAGCATTTTGAATCTCAAAAAACCATAATCTATATATTCAAAACTAAGAGAATTCTTTTCATAAGCCAAAAGAATGCTCCACCATACCCAATTCAAATTGGATATTATCTATAATCTCCTTATTCTCCTTTTCAAATACGAGATTGCTTTGAATAACTCCACAATTTCCTATTCACTTAATCTTGATTCAAGAATTTATTTAACTAATCCAATAAAGGTCTTTAATTCATCCTTATTTTTATTGGTTTTTTCATTGATCAACTTCTGAATCTAATCTATTTCCATTTAAGTGCATTCCTTATTGAGTATATAACTTAATGCAAGGAAATGTGCTTAAATGGGTGCAGTGTTGAAATTGTCCTCCTCAAGAACATAGAAAGGGGCTTCTTCATGTTAGTAGTTGATTGCAGATTCGTTTAGGAAATTGGCGATATCATAAGAGGGATAATTATATGAACAATATTCATAATCTATGAAGATGATTTCCTTATCCTTCTTAGATGTGTTGAAAATGTTTAACTAATTCAGATCATTATGGCAGAACTTTAACTAAAAATGATTGTCAATAAAAATACCTCTTCATGATTCTCCTTCTGTGTCATTTCATTTAAATAATTAAATTCATCTTGATTAGTTATAAATCTTTCCAAGCATTCCAACTATTTAAGTTCTACATCCGTATACAAATGTCGTTTTTCAATCTTCTTAATAGCATTTTCTTTCATTTCCTCAGAAATTGTCTTCTTTAAAATCAATGATGAACCATCATTTGATATAGGAATCTCCATCTAATGGAATTTCTATAAAACTCCCATTGACTTAAATTAAAAATTAGCATCAGCCATCTTTTAATTGTTTGGATGTACTCCATCCTTTACAAATTCTTCCATTCTCCACCTGTCCCCACATTCCAATTACTAAGGTCCAAGATCCAGATCAGATATTGATTTAAAAATTATTCTTTCTTGTTGTGAATCCACGAATCCTTCTGCATTACCAAATCTAATTTTAAATGATAACACTCATTACTCTCTAAACAATAATGTTTAAGGTGTAGTGTCAATCATAGCCTAAGCTTTGTAGGTGATATTTGTCAACCCTGTCAATCTAGAGATGCTGATCTGTGAAGGACTGATCTATTTCCAAGAAGTGAATTTCTCGGAGATGATTTCTTTAACTGCATATTCTGTAAGGTGTGTGCTTCTTGTGTTCATTATTTATTATATATGTATTTTAAATACAATATCTCAGGTATACAAAGGCACAATATTGTTGTAATATTCGTACGTACCTGATTTAATTATGACGTGTATTTATTTATATTATTACAAAATAACAATTATTTAATGCATTGATAAATACTATTTTGATTAAAAGGTTTAAAAATACTATAGAATGTCTCCAACTGAATAGAAAATATATCATATCGATATCTCCATCTTAATCTTAATCTCATCTCGTTGTTATTTCTAGATCATATCATATTTGATGTGATTATTATGGTGTTTTCATCCCTCAACCTAAACTAAGTAAGAGCTAAAGAATGTATATAGGCTTTTAGATTAGTTATCTTAAATTTAATACATGAATTAGATAATAATATGATTGTTGTTTTGTTGTAAGTAATTTAACTATTACTTAAATGTTCAATAAATCAGATTAACAGTTTATTTACATTATTAAAGAGATACTCAATCAGATTAATTAGTGCAAAATCTAATTACAATCATTTAGATAGGCAATATCCAGTTAAATCAAGGAAAAGATTTTGGTCTCTAATTAAGCAATTATAATTCCATTCAAACATATTTATTCATTTAAAGTACTGAATTGAACTCAATTATTTAGATTAAAAGTATATCATTTATTGAACTCATAACTATAATTAAATTTTAATCTATTTTGTAAGTGTGATCGTTTTCTACCAATAATCTTTGACAAATTGAAAAAACTGATCTCACTCTTGTCAATCAATAATCATATATGCATCTGAAATAATAGGGTTAAAATTTATAGCTACATTACCAATAAAATATTTCATTTAAATTATGTTTCTAAAATTTTTTATAAATAACTTGGCCCAGTCTTCTATGCTAAGGCTTCAATTATTCTATACTAAATGGTAATCCTAATGATGATTCACAGAATATTTTTTGAAGAGTGAAATAACTAATTCTATTAAATAAAAATCCAATCAAAGCAGCACTATTTTCTTTCTTCTAACTTCATTCTAGTTATTAGAAGCAGCCTCTTTAGGCTACAGTCCTCTGATTATACTTTGATAGAAAAATTTCTATCGAATCCCTTGATTATTGATTATAATATATTTTGAAATTTCATTCAGATATAATTTTTTTTTTAAGAATGATCAAAATTCATTTCTAAGGTAAAATAATTTTTAAATAAGTTTAAGTTCAGATTAACTTTAATCATAAACTAATTAAAACGATGACAATAAGTTTAAAGAAAATTTTGATGAATTTTGGATTAACAATGAAATGAGGTTGAAAGAAAAATAAGAAATTTTATTTAATAAAAATTGTTAAATTGAATTTCTAAAAATTTAAAACAAAGTCTAAAAATATATTCCTAGGTCAGGGAATCAGTAGTCTAGAGAGTAGTTTTTAAATAACCTGGTTAAAAAGGAGCCTTCTATAGAAGATGATTTTGATTAATGCTTTGATATAATATCTAAGGATTTGATTCAAAAGAATGCATTTGACTTTGTATTTACAGATAAAATAACTAAACAGGAAATAAATTAACAACCTTTGCAAGAAACTCAGAAGGAAAAATACTCTAAAATATTCAAAGACATCCTTCATCAAATAAAGAACTTCAAAAATAATGAATCAATTTCCTCATATTGCAACCTTTCTAATTTATATATGGAGTTAGAATACATCTCAAAAATAGATTTAGACATATTCTTAAACACTAAAGATAATAAGGATTTATCAAAATTTTGTGAAAGCAAAGATAAAAAACAAGCAATTTTATTATTTTTAAAGTCTTTTTAAATTTTTGGTTATGGTATGAATACTGAAAATTTAGATGAAGTTGAAGATTTAGTTCTTTTCAAAAAAAGAAAAACGATATTAGACTATTTAACTTTTCAAGATAATTCCTACTATGAAAACTATCTACATGTTTCTCATGAATTAAAATTTTTAGATGGATTAAACTTGAGACTTCAAAAAAAAGTTATTGAACTTAATGAATATTAAGAGTATATGAAAGAATTCAAAAAAAATCAAATATTTATCAAACATAAAAAACTATTGTTCAATGAAAAGGTTAGTATTAGTAAATTTTCAAACTATAGTAATAACGAAATAGATTATGGATTTTTCGATGAGATAATGAGTTTTAAGAGTGACTGGAAACATATTTATTCCTTGATCTACGACACTGTGATAAAAGAATATAGATACAATCAAACATTAGATGCAACCACGATCCAAACTATAATGGATGAGCTAGAAATTAAGATTGATCAATTGAATTAATGCTTTTTTAAGTATGGAGCCATTTTAGGAGATATTGGATAAGGATTATTGTATAACTTTGCAATATTTGTAATTTGGAGGATATAATGTTATTAAAAACATTTATAATACAAAAAATAAGAATAAAACCTAATTTTATTGAAATAGGAGATATTTGAAAGGTTTTTGGCTGATATAAAACAAGATTAAAGCTAATAATCATTTTTAAATGGGAAAGTCATTGCCAAAGAAATTATTAAATAATCAATTAGGCAAAATTCAGTTAATTTTGCAAAGGATGCTCGGGAAACATTAAATCAATTTGTAAATGATCCTAAAATGTAAAGTTTTGATTTAATTGCTGAACTTGACACCAAATTATTTAATAAAAATGAGAAATAATATTCTTTAGATAAAACTCTATAGTATATAGACAATCCTGTAGATTTTATTGTGAAAGAGGTTAATGAGAGAACAAATAAAATAAGAGAACAAATTACAACTTAATATAATCAGAAATTACAGGATAACTAGATGAAAGACTTAAACCATTTGCTTTAGAAGTTATAAAACATTTCATAACAAGTCAAAAAAATTCTTAAGCCATTTAGTTTTTCACCTAATTAGATAATCCAGATGATGCACCAAGGATTTTATAAAGCCATTCTGTTCATCTTTTCTTGTTTTTCTTCCAAATACTTTAATGGTTTTGTAATTGAAAAGATTAAATTCCAAGAAAAACAATATGTAAAATTATAAAAATTCAAACTTGAAAGAATTGAAACATTAATTAAATAAAAGAAATCTACTCAAATTGGGTTTTTTCTGACAATATTGATGAAAAAATCAAAGAGAAATTTTTATTAATTTGGAAAAATATAGGCAAAGATTTGTGCCATTATAGATTTAGTAGGTAAGGGAAGAAATATAATTATTTGGATGATCAAAGTACATTTTAGGTAGCCTAATAACCAAGTTTCCATTATGTCATTTTATTAGATGACTCTGGTTCTATGCAAGGAGATAGATTTAATCAAGCTTAAAATGGATTAATCTCATTTTTATCATCAGCAAAAAATAATTAGAATATCAAAGTTACAATCATTATCTTCAATGATAATGCAAGATGTGTTGTAGACTTTTAATCTATCAATATGCAAACTATAAAAAATGCAGTTGTATGCAATGGAGGTGGTACTAGCTTTAAAGTGCCTTTTAATTAGCTTATGAAAAAATTGTGGCTGTAAAAAACTTTGACTAATTCAATAAGTAATACATTTGAATAAATTTAGACATGTCATATTTTTTTATACAGACGGTGGAGATTCATATCCAGCCTCAGCATTGGCCCAATTTGCAAGATTGCCATAATAATAAAGAATGAAAATTGATTTGATTGCTTGCTGTCTTGATAAATAATAAAAGACAATGATTGATATAACAGATTTCTTTAACAAAAACTGTTCTGTTGGGAGATTGTAAGACCAGATGGAACCTTCATAAATAGGAGAAGCTTGGAGAAACTAGATATAATTCATAATAGTGTGAGAGTTTATCATATAAGTACATAAAAATATAAAATTTATATTGATTTTTTAGTTAGATCGTTAATTTAAGTTAAAAATCTAATCATCAGAAAACTATTCTTTAAATAATAGCTTTTCATCTCAATACTATTTCGTGTGATACAATTTTTTGTAATTTGAACCGTTTTAACAACATCTGGATATATTTTCTTGCATGAATTGACTCAATATATATCAATTTTCTATAATAAATGTATTATTATTGTTTATCAATATAACTTTTGTGTATCTAAAAGCATTATAAAATTAATTAGATTCAAGTATTTCTTTTATTATGCCAAATATAGCTCAAAAGTTCCCTCAAAAGATATTTCGGTTAAAAAAGTAATAATATTGTGGAAAAGTAGTCGATAGGAAAATTTGTAAGAGTAAAAAATTTAACTTTATTTATTAAAATTCTAAAGGCTACTCATTCATGAAATAATTAAACAAACTAATTATTGGAAAAATCGATAATAAATTATTCATTTAAAAAAACAAATAGTATATAAAAATACTCAATTAAATATTATTAACAATTAAAAATTTATAGAATAGAGATAGATTCATATGCTTATGATGAGAAGGCATATTTAAGAATGTTTATAATTGAACGACACTTATGATTTCAAATATGATTAAATACTTTAACAGAATTTGTTAAGAAAGATACAATGAGTAGAAGGAGGATGATTGTAATATACTATTGAATAATAATGTTTTTTATGGTTATCATTATGAATTCCTAAATTAATAATCTTTTTCACATTATTTATAATTAATATTATGTAGATCCTAAATTAAACTTAATGATGAATCCTTAAAGACAATAATTATTTTTTATTTACAACTCAACATCTTCAAAATGTTACCTTTTGCTTATATTCCTCAGGACTCATAAAGTACAAAAATACTGTCATTCTTTAGGTTCTTTCAACTTTTGTCAACCTTCATATTCATATCCATGGTATAACCCCTATTATCAATACGTAAACTTCGCCCCCAGCAATTTCTCTGAATTTCAGAGAATAAACAACTGCTTTCAATAGCCTTAGATTCACTACCAGCAAAACATAATCAAAAAGACACAAATTATTGAAAAGTGCTCTGAAACGTTACATGGATCCTTATAAAATGAACAAATTGATACGCCCTCAATTGTTGACAATCATTAATCTCTCCTTTCTAAAAAGCCAGAAACTATAATAATTTTGAACAAAAAGAAAAAGAAGAAATCTAAAAAAAGCAAAAATTTTAAGAAAGGTACTTCTTAGACTTTTATATTTTAGGTCATTGGACTAATAAAGAGCATAGACTATATTAATAGTTTATCGAGAACAATTAAGAAATTATGTCAGATTCAGATTAGAAGAAAATGAAATAAATATTTAAAAAAATGTCTGATCTCATCAAATCTAGATCTGCGAGTTAATGTCGATCTCATCACTAGAAATTCGATCCTAAAAAGCAAAATAGTTTAGTTGCTGGAAAGAAATCAATTTAATCTAAGATTGCTAATGAATGATATAAAAACGATGATATATTACAATTTAAAAATGTTTCTATTCAATCCTCAAAATTATATGCTGGAACCCTATTTTTATTAAATTTGAATCAAATATAAAAGCCAAGTTATCTTCAATGGACATTTGAATTATATGGGAAGTATTTTGCAATTTTGATTGATGTAGATTTTATGTATATGTATTGAATTGTTTATATTTATAAGAACCTCAAATTAAAATAGTATTTTTTAAACGGATAATTTTATAATCTTATACACCTCGCAGATTCAGCTGATTCTAAGCTTGAACAATTAAGTGTAGTAATTAAGGATTGTATTAGATTCGTTTTTGTAAAGAAAATTTATTAGAATATAATTGTTTCTAAGAGCGAAATAATTATTAATTCTCTCTCTAATACCAATATCATACATAAATCAATAATGGTAAATGAAAAATTTAAATAAGATCAGGATTAGTGTATAAATAAATTGAGGAGATATACATCAAAAACAAATTATTGAATTATGTTTCAAAATCTCAAGAAGAGAAGGAGAGAGGAAATCACATTTGAAGATTAATCACAATTTATGGAAAGAAAATTAGAAACCAAAGGTTTTGCCAATTGCATTTACTCTAAAAATTTCTAAACAACACATTTTAAAAATTTGAATTTTTTATAATGATAAAATTTCTTATGACTAAATGATATTATCTTGGGCTTATTGGAATATGGAATTTAGGGTCATCTAAATTTTATTTTGGTTCTTATAATTTTTAAATATATAACTAAAAATATTGCATTTATTTAAAACAAAATCTGTATAATTTATGAATCTCAATGCAAATAAATTGGTTGAGTCATCCAAATTGAGAATTTTAAGGTTAAGGATAATCTTACATCATAAAACTTCAAATTTTTTGTATTTTTATTGTTTAGGTACATTTAAGGTTTGACTATGATTGAACAGAATGATTTTTGGTTTATATCGCGATCTTATAGTGATGGAGATGGACATAGATATAAAAGATAAAATAGCAAGTATTTAATGAATTAAAGGATGATAATTCTTAGTTTAAGATTGTATAAATAAATAAATTTGATACAAATGAAATGTTTCAAGGTGTTGAGAATTCAAACTTATTTAATAAATTATTATTTTTGTGTCAGTAGTATAGATTAATGACTGAATAAAAAGTAATTTCTATCTTTGATTTTGGAAAAACCAGGAATAAATTTTGGTAAACATGTGATAAGTCTGTGTTGGATGTAATTAATTTCATTTAATATCAAGTCCTAAACATTTTTAGTTGAATAAGAATTTTTGACTGCAGGAAAAGCTAGTGTCAAATAAGTCTTTATTGTACTTGGATTAGAATACATTTATAAAGTGACTGTAGACAAATTGAAATGTGCACCTCTCATTACTACTCATTTGACTTATATAGAACCAGGAGCTGATCATTTAGTGCAATTAAATTCTGATGAGGAGCAGTATGGGTTCAGATTATAATACCAAACAAAAACTTTGGAGATTTTTCTATCTGACAAGTCTTGTTATGATCAATGGAAAATCCACCTAAGAAAAGCTTGTTTGTTAGAGAATTTTCATGAGGCTTATATGGTTTCTAAATTAATTGGAAAGGGAAGTTTTGCAAAAGTTTATCTTGCCACCAGAAAAGATAACAATACTTAATACGCTGTCAAGGCTTTTAGCAAGTCTTTTATGCTGCAATAGCACAAAGGAATTGAAAGCCTCTTGAATGAAATGAAAGTAATGAGAAAATTAAACCACCAAAATATTGTAAAATTGCATGAAGTACATGAAACAGCTAACTCTGTTTATTTTGTAGTTGATATTGTGGCAGGAGGAGAACTACTTTAAAGGGTGAGAGAAACAGGTATTTTACATAAAATAATATAGGATTTTTACCAGCTGAAACCTTGTAGAGACTAGCCTATAACCTACTATCTGCATTGAATCACATGCATCAATTCAATATAGCTCACAGAGATCTAAAACCTGAAAATCTACTGCTGAAATCTTTTGAAAACAATCACGATATTGTATTAGCAGATTTTGGATTGGCAGCATTATTACAGGATAATAATATTTTATTTAAAAGATGTGGTACTCCTGGGTTTGTTGCTCCAGAAATATTGGAATATATTGATGGACATTAAATCTATGATGAGAAATGCGATGTTTTTAGTGCTGGAATCATCTTGTACCTATTAATTGTAAGTTATTTATTGATTTTAGACTGGTGATTAACCATTTTCAGGTAAAGATTAAAAGGCCATTTTAAAGGCCAATAAAGATTGTATCATTGATTTTGAAGATTCCTTGTTTAAATCTGCACCAATACAACTTTAGGATTTAATAAGAGCTATGTTGTTGAAAAAGCCCCAAGACAGATTAAGTTCAAGCGAAGTAAATTTTAACAAAATTATTACAGTGCTTGAGACATCCATATTTTAAAGAATTGGCCAAAGAACAATAAGTTAAATAAGAGAATTATTAACAAAATTTGAATGATTATAATTAGTTTTACAAGAATAATGTCAAAATGGGATCTATAGATCTGAATTTAGAATAGAGATAACCAGCATTTACAGGAAATTTAAATTCAATTGAATCAATTTCATGTGTTTCCAATAATTCATTTGCCAAAATTGAAATGAAAGCTCCTTCAGTGGTTGGTGCTTCCAAATTTAGTTAATACAGTTGTAAATTAAACAGGTTAGGCTCCAGGGATATATCTGGTAATTAATTCAATATAATGGTTAGATATCCCAACAACTTAATTACAAAAAACAGAATCAAAGAAGCACATTGATTTACATAGAATTGCTATTCAGAATTCACATAGAAAGCAAATTTAGGATTAGTTTGAGGATTAAACTATAAAAACTGAAGGATCAGAAGCCAATGTGATGGCCAGATCATCAAATTCAACAAGACAAATTCGTATTCCTGAAAATTTGTCAACCTTTTCCTAACCTAGTAAATTAGCATCTACTCCGACTAATAGAAACAAAAAGATTACTTGAATGCTTTTTTTCATTCAAAATTGCGCTAATTCATTAACTATTATTAATATTAACAATTTTTTAGTACAATATCGCATGAATTTACACATTTTCAATCTAAATTACAGCATATTAAATCAGAGTGCATATTATGAGTTGATTATATTAATAAAATTGTTTTATAATTATTTAATAAAATACCTTCATCTAAAATTAGTATTCTCTTCCCATATTTAAAGTCCTCGTTAGATTAGTCTCCTTTTAAATTGTTAAACTTTTTCACTTAGATTAGCTTTAAAAACTTAGCTATTATTCAGGGAAACTCCTATTCTTAGAGATGAATGCCCAAAAAATGTTTAAGCCAAAAAATAAATTAAAACTTCATAGACTATTTTCAAATTATTATTGCAATTAAATTTATGCTTCAAATTTTCAAATATCAAAATAAAAAAAATTGTTAACATAACAACTAATCATTTTTCCTATTCCTAGAATACAAATTCAATTATGGATTCAAAAAATGATTAGATTGTTATGGAGAAAATAAGGATTAACAATTTTTAAATTAGCAAATATCAATTGTAAGATTAGTAAAAAATCTCCAAAAGTGCTAAAAATCAATAAATGGACATTTAATAATGTTAGAGAAATTAAATCAACAAGCCTTAGCTTTCATTAAAAATACTACATTAAATTGAAAGCTTATTATGACGTTGATCAATCCTATACCTTAGAATATATAGTAACAAACGATTGGTGGACATTTATATTCAAGTTAAAATAACCGAAGAATCATAAAATTTAAGTTTAGGGTTGTTAATTAATGAATGCATTTGAATACGGAAGAATAGTATAACTTGAAATATAATTAAGTGGTTAATTAGGTATGCTTCTGAAAATTCAAATAATAAAGAAACATAAATTCACTTTTTGTTTTATTTGATATCCTAATTTACTGCCCTAAATTAATTCTCTCAGTTGTTCCAAAATATTGAAAGATAATAACATTTGGGTGTAGTCTGCATGCATATTTATTCCAGTCATTTTTTATGATTTAATGAAAACAACTAGGCGGAGCCAGTAGTTTGGTTTTTCCTAGAATATAGTCTTTTTCAAACTTCTCAATTGGATGTAGGATTTTTCACTTTTTCTTATTTTGAACTAATTTAATAGAATTGCTATTTGTAATCATGAGTAAATTAGAGATGATGCATTTAAGATCAAAATCAGCGTTAATTTTTTACAAGGAATGATTGGAAGAGGGAATTGTAAATCGAAAATTTCAAAAATTATTCAAGTACCTGCACTTCAATAATTCTGTTTATTTCTACTATATGGATGACTCCTAAGATAAAGTGTCACGCTTAGCTAGAAAATCCTTAGAAAGGAATGGTTGATATTTGATAGAAAATCCTAGTTTTTAATTTGAAATATAAAAATTTTCGATAAATTGTTGATCTATATTTTTCAATCATGCAATCAGACCCTTTTTATCAAAGTTGGCAGATGGTATCTAATGTATATTCAGTTTCTATAAAAGCTGTTTACAATTATCTGATCCATTATTGCTGAAAGAAGAATAAGGCTATTCTATGACAGTTTAAATCTGCTCTTTAAGTTATTCAAAGCAAAATCAGGATTAAGGTGGAATTTTGACAATTTCGCATTGGTAATAATCGTCATAATTTTTTTATGGCAGGCATTCAATATAGCTAACCCTTTCTATTGTTCCATGAAAATTAACTAATTTTTTACCAAAATCGTTGAAAAAGAGTAAGTCTTGATAGTTTGCTCCTCTAAAGCATTTAATCATGGTGTGAACATAAGGGGATTTATTAAAATTAGACATATTCTATTATAAAATGAAATAATTAAACTAACTAAGAAATTTAATTTTTGAAGCCTAGCTATTCTATTAACACTTTGTGATAGATTTTATGATAAATTTTATTAAAGAAAATTGTTCTTGAAAATCTTAGCTTCAGAAGAGTGTTTTTATGACTATAATATTTTATTCCAAATTATTCAGTTGATGCTCGACTTGAATGGAATAAGCTAATTATTATTTATGTTCTCTACCTTATTAGGTAACTTTACTATATATTGTATATGCTCAACTAATTTAAGTATAGAGGAACTAAAATGGAAAAATTAATGACTTTTTCTACTCGTACTCTTAACAATAAATTCCTACTGTATTTATTGCTTATTTGGAACAAATTAGAATTTTTCAAAAATGTTTTATGATTTAAATTCCATCTTTAAGTTTAAATAATATCTCTAAAAGACTTTTCGTAGAGGAGTTTTGGCTAAATGTTTGGGGGATTATTTATTATTTTACTAAAAACTATAATGATACCCTAAAAAATATTTATTTTTATTTTATGTAATGGTTTCAAAGAATCATTATCATATATTGAAGAAAGACCACTACTAAGCATAAAGAATTTATTGCTATAAAAAAATGAAGTTCCTTCCAAAATATTAAAATAAAAAAATTTTTGCTCTGAAACTAATTTGAAAAACTTGATTTGCTAGGGATCCCACAATATCATCTTACAAGGCCACCTATATCCTAATTCTGTCGAACCCCTGTTTTGAGAATTCAGGGTATTAGTCAATAAAGTTAGAAATTAAATATTGATCCGCAATGAAACCCATTCATTAAATGAATATCCCTGTTTTCCATTGGATAACAACTGTTAAGTTATCAGATAATGTTTAGAGTTAATTAGTTCATTTATCATCCATACATTTTCTTTTTTTAAGATTTCTATAGTTTCATTCCGTCCTCATAGTTATAAGTATTTTAAAATTTCGATGAACAAAATAATTATCTTTCTTTAT
>CAJJDP010000072.1:284539-354916 GCA_905182995.1 Paramecium octaurelia
CCAAACCCCAAACCCAACCCCAACCCCAACCCCAAACCCCAAACCCAAACCCAAACCTTAAGGGTATAACACACAGTTATAAAAACATTGGTTTCACTCAATTTCTGTAATCTTCATGTTTATTTTAATAAGTAAAAAGTTAATTATATAATTACCTACATACAATTTAAGATAGAGTTTAACTTATTAATTGAGCTAATTTGTTAATTAAAAGATTTCTTCATATTTTCATTTTTATATTAAATGCACCAGAATTCATAAGATTAATTTTAATTATGGTGCTAAAATCTGCCCACCATACAAAGAAGCATTGAATATTATGGAATAATTAAATGAGCTCAAAGACTTTTCACCTCTACCAGTTTTTATTTAATGTAGTACAATCATCCTGATATAATAAATATTTTAATTATATGGATGAATGAAAGAAGAATAATTCTTCCAATCAAATCAATATTCATAATTTCAAAGCACGTAGTTCGTAATTGATTTTCATTTCACTTGCACAATCACATTAAAATTGAAGCTCTTTGAAAGTTTCCAATTATGAATGCTTAAAGTTTTCAAATTTGGGAGTTTCTAATTCTCTTTTGATATTCACATTAAAAACTAAGGCAATGATTGACTCTTGTTATATTTCTAGCTGTTTTGGCGATAGGAATTTGGGCCTCGAGATCTACTAGTGATTAAGACTTTCCTATTCTACATATTAAATTTATAATAGTATAGAAAATCTTTCAATTTAATAATAATTCCCACTTTATAAAAAAATGTAGGATAGTTATTAGGTATTAATAAAATTAATATATTTAAAATTCAAATAACAACATTAGAATTGCTGCTAAACATTCGAGGAATTGAAATATTCCATTTCGAAGTGGGCCATAATCTAAATAATTTGTAATATATTTGGATTCAAAAGTAATTTAGCTATATTGAATTTTCGATTTCTCAAATCTGGTCGCTCATTAGGTTAAATTCAAACTTGAAATTAATTAGTATTTGCAATTTTGTGGATGTAAATCAGCTTTATCCATAAAATAAGGGAGTTAAGGAAATAATTGAACAATTGATTTTGCTTATAAGGATAATACATTGATAAAAATAAAGGTTATAAATATGTTAAATAAGATATACATTGATTTCTCAAAGTAGTAGATGAAAGAAGTACTGATTTCATTATTTTTTTTTGATGTAACTTAAAATCTTGTAAATTTTATTAAATTATGATAATGATTCCTTGTTGAGTTTTAACAGGGTAATTTAACTAAATCACAGTTGAATCAAATCTGCTCTTCTATTCATAGATAAGATAAATACTTGATTAATAAATAAAACTTAATATCAAATATTATAAATTCAAAATATTTTAACAATATTTTAAATGAATTACTAAAATGAGAAGAATGAAGATTTTTATAGCATTTTAGCTCCTTTAAAAGTTTTTAATGAATCAGTCTTCCCTGTTCTCATTAAAATATTCAAAAGAGATAAAATTTAAGACTGTTTAGGATTTCTCTCAAAAGTTCAATATCAATGCCAAACCCAATTGGAAATATTTGAGGTCGAAAATTTTTTACTTGTTGATAAGGGGTAGATTCAAAATTTTGAAAATGCTGATATTAAGAAAATAATTACAATTCTAAAAATAATTAAAGATCATGAGTTTAATGACCAGAATTACTCAATAAGAAAATATTAAAAAATTAAATAAGATCTAATTATGAAAATATCTTGGGATAAGAGGATCATAGAATTTTTAAAATTTTTAGTTCATCTTACGTCCTTAGATGAAAGTTATATTTCTTGTGGATCGAATTCTCTTCATTTATTAGTTGAGATGAAGGTTGATTTGAAGAGACAATCTTTGGAAAATATTAAAATTAAAAACACTTCACTTTTAGGAGCGAATTTTTTCAAATGTAATTTAAGCGGATCTGAATTTGACAACGTCATTATAAGTGGGATGAATTTAAATGGTGCTAAATTATTTAATTGTAAATGGAAGAATTTAGGAAGTAATGAGGGAGTGGAGTTAAATGGTCATGAAGAAAGTGTTAATTAAGTATGCTTTTCTCCAGATGGTCATTCATTAGTTTCAAGTAGTGATGATAATTTCATTCGTTTTTGGGATGTTAGAACAGGGAAAATTCATTTTGTTATTTAAGGAATGAGCGAAGTAAAATCAGTCTGCTTCTCACAAAATGGGAATACATTAGCTTCTAGCAGCGATGAATTTGTGTATTTATGGAATCTTAAAAAAAGGAAGTAGATTTCTAAATTGATTGGTTATAAAGGTGAGGTAAAATCAGTCTGTTTCTCTCCTGATGGTATTATATTAGCATCTTGCGGTGACAATAAATCTATTCTATTATGGAATGTTAAGACAAGAAAATAAAAAGCCAAATTCCATGGGCATACTAGTTGCGTTAATGCAATCTGTTTTTCTCCTGATAGTACTACATTAGCTTCTGGTGGTGACGATAAGTCTATCCGTTTATGGAACGTTAAGACAGGATAATAAAAAGTAAAATTACATGGTTACAATAATTGTGTTTATTCCATCTCCTTCTCTCCTGATGGTACAACATTAGCATCTGTTGGTAGTGATAACTCTATCCGATTATGGGATGTTAAGACAGGTTATTAAACAGGTGAGCTAGATGGCTATAATAGTTCAATAAATTAGATCTGTTTCTCTCCTGATGGTACTATATTAGCATTTGGAGGTGTTGATAATTCTATCAGTTTATTGGAAATTATGGCAGGAAAATAACTAGCCAAATTAGATGGTCATAATAATGCTATAAGTTCAGTTTGTTTCTCTCCTGATGGTACTACATTAGCATCTGGTAGTTTAGATTAATCTATCCATTTATGGGATGTTAAGGCGGCATAATAAGAAGCCAATATAGATGGTCATACTGGTGGTGTTAATTCAGTCTGTTTCTCTTCTGACGGCACTATATTAGCATCTGGTAGTTCAGATATGTCTATTCGCTTATGGAATGTTAAGAAAGGATATTAAAAAGCAAAATTAGATGGTCATCTAAATAATGTCTAGTCAGTCTGTTTCTCTCCTGATTAAAATACATTAGCATCTTGTGGTTCTGATTACTCTATTCGCTTATGGGATGTTACAATTGGATAGCAAAAAGCAAAATTAGATGGCCATACTGATGCTGTCAGTTCAGTTTGCTTCTCACCGGACGGTACTACATTAGCATCTGGAAGTTATGATTAATCTATTCGTTTATGGGATTTTAAGACAGGATATGAAAAAGCTAAATTGGAGTATAATAAAGGTTATGTTTATTCAGTCTGTTTCTCTCCTGATGGTACTATATTAACCTCTAGTGGTAGTGACAACTCTATATATTTATGGGAAGCAAACACAGGAATACAAAAAGCAAAATTAGACGGTCATTATAAAGGAATTCTTTCAGTGTGTTTCTCTCCTGATGGTAATTTATTAGCATCTGGTAGTTCAGATAAGTCTATCCGTTTATGGGATGTTAAGACAGGATAATAAAAAGCCATATTTGATGGTCATACTAAGCAAGTTCTCTCAGTATGTTTCTCTCCTGATGGTAATATATTAGCATCTGGTGGCTATGATAACTCTATCCGTTTATGGGATATTAAAACGGGCTAGTAAAAAGCCTAATTAGAGGGTCATAGTAAAAGTGTTCGATCTGTCTGTTTCTCTCCTGATGGTACTACATTAGCATCTGGTAGTGATGATTAATGTCTCCGTTTATGGGATGTTGTGACAGAAAACTAATAAGACAAATTAAAGGGTCATTGTGATAGAATTTGGCCAGTCTATTTCTCTCCTGATGGTAATATATTAGCATATAGTAATTATGATTTTTCAATTTGTGTATGGGATGTAAAGACGGGATAATAAAAAACAAAATTAGATGGTCATACAAGTAACGTCTGCTCAATCTGCTTCTCTCCTGATTGCAATACATTAGCATCTGGGAGTGTTTAGGATTCTATCTTTTTATGGGATTTGTAATCTGGGAAGAGATTCCTCCAATCAGATAATTGTTTTAAAGATATTCTAGTGTAACTCCCATCATTTAAAAATATTATTCTTCCAGAGAGTAGTATTTATTAATTCATCTTTAGCTGCCTCTAATGTTTCAATTCTTCGAATATCACAGAGTCAGACATTAGAAACCTAAGGAGCATTAATATTGAAAGGAGAATTTGTAAATTCTCAAGGAGCTGATTTACTATAATTATTCAAAGCTAAAGGAAGTTGCATTTTACAAAGCCAAGATATATTACAAGAAAAACACAAATGATCATCATTACACAAAAAAACATTTATTATCCCAACAATTTAAATGAGCTATTAAATATTAATATTGCCAATTTAGAGTTCTTTAATCTTAATTATCTAATTAACATATTCTAAATTGTCATTCTATGTTTGATATATCAGATTTCACTCAATTGATGCAAAACCTTCAACAGCCTAATTTAAAGAAAAAGTCCAAAAGTAAAATAATGAAACAGCGTCTAAAAGATAAAAATGATGTAATTAAAATAATCTTTACGAAATTTTAGAATTATTTATGTGTGCTAAATTGAATTAATATATAAATCACAAGAATTTGATTTTTTGGATGATAATATTTGTTTATCAACTTGTGTTCTATGAATCAAAGAATAAATTTCAGTTAGCCAAATAATACAAAAAAATACAAATAGTTTTAATTCATTGCCAATGATCTATATCCAATTATATAAATGCTCGATTGACTTATATAAGCAATATAATTGTAATAATACATGGAAGTATTTGACAAAATAAAGCATCAAAAAAGCTTATTCAATTTGAGCGAACTCAAAATATAGTGTTGAAAATATAAGGAAATGAAGGATAATATTATGCTGATGATTTTGAGGCATAATAAATGAAATCGCATAGTACTAGAAAAGCTAAATTAAATGATATTGTTTTTGGAAAATAAAAATGATCCAACAGCAAGAAACAATAAAAGTGTCAATAATTACTTAGTTGGAGTAAATTGAAATTATATCAAAACTTTTCTAATACAAACAAGTGAGCTACAAGTTGTAATACTACTGTATCTCATTCTTAAAATCATTTAAGGCTGTATGAGGGTTTTAACAATATTTATAATACCTAATACTAATCTAGTTTAACTCATTTAAATCATAAGGATTATTCTTTAATGTTTATTCAATAAAATTAAATCAATTTATTGGATTCCCTCATTCTGTTTAGAGCAATTATATTCAATTGCTAATTAATTAGATTACTTTGGTAATAAAGATATGTAATTTTATCTACTTCTGGAAATCTTTATTAAAGACTTTCCTCAATAAAGGATAAAATTCAGATTATATTGAAATTCTCAGAGTTATACTAATTGGAAATTGAACTATAAAAATTATACAAAAATTCTTTACTTTTATTAAATGTGTGAAATTATCGATTTCCTTCCCAATCAATAAAAGCATCATTTTATCCAAAAATCAAGGATTAATTTGATCTGAATGTAATATTGGCATTTTGAAATCCTATGTGATTCTTGTAGATAATTAAATGGTGCAAAAACAATAAACATTTTTAATTTATGTTAATTGTAATTTAAACTTGATAAATAAATTATTCTGTGATTTAATTAAATTCTATCCAATTAGAAGTATTAAAAAATTGTATGAACTCAGCTTGCTTATCTATTAATAAATTAATGGACTGACTGAAATATGAATTTGATCGGTGATCTGAAAATAACTTAAGTTAACATTTATAATACTTCTTAATACATTAGTGGTCATAATTTAGACTCTATTGATGAAAAAGCTTGTATATATATCATTTTTCATAAAGATTAGAAGTTTGATTAATGCTAACAGTAGCTAATTCAAAAACTGGCTATTTGAGAATTTGCATTTAAGAAAATTTAATCAAACAATTAGCAGAATTCTTACATTTCAATTTAGAATTAGTCCTTTAAGAATGAAATTCTTAGAAAATTTCTTTTTTTTCCGGCTACTAGGATTAGTGCCTTATATATTCCATTTCCATTTCTTAGTAAATCTTGATTCTTCTACACGAATAAAAATATAATCTGAATGTTTGATAATAATAATGTATTTATCAAACTTCTTTTCAAATTGATATTTTGGAAATTTCATTTTAACTACTTCCTAATTGAAAGGTTGTTAAAGCATTTAAAAAACAATATTTTTGTTAATTCTATTTTAATGGGAAGTGAGAATATTTTTTCTAATTTTTGTAATTTTAATTTATGAATTAATTGAGTGAATTTGATTGCACGCTTTTTCTAATTTTATGATACTCAATAAAATAAACAATCTCTGAACGGATAAAAATTTTTAAAGGTACTTGATTTAGTTTAATTTCATCAACCAATAATTTTAGTCAAAGATGCTAAATAACATGCTTATATTTTACATAATCCTTTTTGGAGTCTCTTCTTCTAAATAATTTAATTGTTCATGTTTTTTTAATGGTCTTCATCCTTTAAATATAGTTCTATCATTTTTTTTAAATTACTATTATTAACATCTTTTGAATTATAAATTTAACAAATTCTAATTTATAACTTATTAAATTTTTGGTTGAATGTTTTCACAAGTTTGATTGAGTTTAATATAATCATCCTCAGCATTTTTAAATATTTTAGGAATAAAGTGTTATATCAATGATTAAAATGCGTTATTTTTTTATCGTTATCATTCAAGCTAAGATTACTTTTCTTTGATTGAGTTAAAATATTTTAAGTCGTACACTAAGGTTTTTCTTCTTCAAACAAAAAATAAACATTTTTTTAAATCAGAAAATTTAATTCTATAAACTGTTGGCAATGTATTCTTTACTTTTCCATCAGCTTGTTTTTCTACTCATTAAAAGTTTTTTTATTATTACACAATTAATACATATCACTTCTCTATTTTAAGTGTTTTAATCTATTTTTAGCTTTTAAATTTATCAATTAATTCATTAGCATAAATATTTTGATGGACAATTATAAATTGTTTTTGAAAGGAATTGCATAGCTGATATTTTATTAAAATTTTTCTCTTTTAAAAATTTTAAGATCGTCCTCATCAAAAGAATCCTCCTCTAATTCAATATAAAATTATAAAAGCTCTAGGATTATGTAATATGTTCTTTGGCTTGCCAACTAATTTTGATTGACTCCATTTAATTTTTGGGCACGTATTGCAAATAGAAAGTCAGATTTTAATAGTTGAAGCCTTACTTTTTTGCTTTAGCTTTTGAGATTTTTTGCTTTAAATAACTTAAATACTTTTATTTTCTAACATGACCATCCAAAGGATAAATGATCAAACAAATTGAAGTAAAGTTTAGTATTATGCGCTTTGGATAATAATAAGGATGACCTTTATAAAGTGATCATTGTTTAAAGCAAATTAAACATTTTATTCTGTCCCTGTAATCTTTTGAAAAATACTGACATATAAGCATAATAATGTTTCAAAATTTTGATACAAAAAATCTAGAAAAGAAAAGTATATAAAGAGAATGATGATGATAATTCATATCAAAATTTATAAAAAAATTAAAGAACACAAGTAACATTTATATAATAATATTAATATATTATATCACTAATTTAAATATTAATTTTTCCTTATATTAAATGAATGATGAGAGTTCATAAAGAATTTAATTGATCCTTCTTAAAATACAATCTATTTTTTAAGTCATAATTATCACTTAATGTCGTTAATTAAATTAGGCAGCTCAAAGAACGTTAATCTTTCTCAAGCTTTCATATTAAGCTTACCCTTAATAGAAGATAAAAAGAATATTCCTAAAACCTCTTCTGAAAATTCTTGAAGGGATTAATTCTTTTTTTAAAATGTATTCTTATCATATACGAATTCAGACTCATTAAATCTCTCAATTCAAAATCATAATTAAGAGAAAGATCGTTTTTAAAAGTGACTTTTATATAAGAAAGAATTCCTTTTGAATCCTACATTTATATTCATTAAACTTATTAATAATAGAATACCTGATACAATTCATAATCTTTAAATTCATAAGTTAAACTGCTAATTGTTTCATAATAAACATTTAAATTTACTCCATCGTTTAAGATATCTTAATATATTTTACAATCCTTCAATTGTAAATATATTTTGAGATGTAAACGGAAAAATTTCAATAATTTCTTGCCTCCAAGTGAGGTGTATAGTCATTTCAAAATACTTGACAAATTAACAAAAAATGTGTTAATTTGATGGTATTTTAAATCAATCCAACAATGATATCTGATTTAAAGATGTTTTTAAATATTTATAAGCAAACACTTTATTCACCATTTTAATCCTGTAATCTTTCAAACTACATTCCTCGAACAATTTATTTTCCCTAACAAACCTTTTCAACTTTCTTAACAAAGCTTAATTTTAGCTTCTATCTATATTCTGAAACATCAACCCATACCAACGATTAATATGTAATCACATGAAATTAGAGATGATGAGATAAAAATTGTAATAACTATTGGAGTTCACAACAGTAACTTGAAACTAATAAAAATACGTCATATCAAGTTATTATCCTGAAATCAAAATGCGATTTTTGATTTAAAATATTAAAAAGGCAATAAAGAAAATGATTTTACATTCCAATTATTAATTAACATTTCGAATGAAAAAAACAGTTCTTGGTAAAAAACATGTTCATGTTGTTTTAATTCCATATTTAACTACTAATATCTCAATAGATTAACAAAGCATAGCTATATTTGATATTCATAATAATTAAGAACTTCGAGAGTTTGTTCTTGACACAATTACTTTGATTCTTACGTAAAAGTCAACTTTTTTTGAGACATAAGGTTTATTTATTTAAATACAGACTTTTCTACACTTTTTTGTTAATACAATACAAAGACTTTTGGTTCATACAATTTACGACGTGATAGAAAAATATTATGATGATTGTTAAAGGCATCCAAGTAGTCATTATAGCGCTCTTGGTTTAGAGGTTTCTTAATTGAATTGGACTTGATTTTGAACCATCACTTGTTTTAATCATTAAATTCATTGATAATAATCAATCCAATGTCTAATATTAATACAAGCACCATTATAAACAATATTAAGAAAGTACACGCAAATTATAATTATATTTTACAATTGGTAAAATAATTACTTGTTTTCCTCTCTTCCTAATCTACATATATCTTAATCATCTCTATTTTAATAAAAATGGTTTTTTTTCTATTTTGGAATCTTATATGCTTCAATTAGGAAAAGCATATTTTTGCTGTAGACATAGTAAAATATTCGTTTATTAGTAAATTATTTTATATGAAAAATGTATGAAATGTAACAAAAATCTTAGGTTTAAATATTGACTATCCAATAGATTACAAATTGGAAAACTGATAGAATTTTAAAGATAATTTTTGGACTACAATCATATCCTAATCTTAATGATAGGATAAAGCAAATGAAATTTAAATAGGTCAAAAAAAAGCCCTAATTGTATAGTCTTTTAAATTTGTATATGTATGTAGATGATGAGAACCATAATCTACTATAAGATATTTTGATTAGATTTCTTTTATCAATCAAAAGTAGTCTAATGTAGATCATGTTGAACATAACCTGAAAATTATGATAAGAGTATATCTAAAATATATTGTAAATTTTAAATTATTAAAAATAATTACTTCTATATGTTTTGGTATGTTTGACAAAAATTTAATTTTATCAAGAAATCATAGCAATAATATGTTGATTCATTGTTTAACATTACAGAGACATCAATAGTTATATTTAAAGATAAATATAAATCTATTTTATGTTTTAGTTCATAGGAACAACTCAACTTATAACATTAATCGAACAATTCAAAAGTATGATTTAATTCATCATATATATAGTAATAATATTCCGAATAACATTTACAACCCCTTTTTGCTGAAAAATTCTATTTAAGAAATCCTTTTTAGAGTTTCCATCTTTATAAAGAAGAAACTATAATTATATCTTTTAAAAAGAGAGAAAATTAATGAAAATTTCAATTAGCTATTTTCTGAATGGATTCAAAAGATTGTATGTACACAATTAGATCAAAATAAACTAAGTTTTAAATATATTGTATCTTAATTGGACAAGATTAAAATTTTTAGCTAATAAAAGAATCGATAATGATCTATATGTTGTTTAATTAGATTATTTAATATTATCAAAACAAGAAATATTCAATTTGTCAATAATTTGTATTTAATATATTGAAGCCAGTTAAAATTGTCAATTATTAGATTTATTGATGATCAATTCTTTATCTAAACTCTAGTAATTTTCTTAAAGATTATATAATTTTGGAAATACTAAGTTAAAATAGGGAAATTATTTCCTAAAATCTCAACTTAAATGCTTAATTATTTTCATCATAGCAACAATAATACATTTTTGATGAAACCAAAAGAAGTTAGTCTATTACAAATTTAGAGGGTATATTATTTTATAAGATTATAATTGACCAAGAAAATTTATTTCCTAACATGTTTAAATGTGTGGTGCAATAAGTGATGATGGTATTTGGCAATTTGGAATAAAATAAATAACTACATATAAATAGATAGTCGATATGAAAAATTTCATTTTTTTTTATTGCAAAATAGTTGTTATGGGACAAAAAAATTTTGAAATTGTTAATTTATCAAGTGTTTTTCCCTTATATTGTTGTTTTATCTAATAAATTTTTCTTGTAAAATCACGCAATGATTTTATAACTAATTCTATATGATTAGATTTTCTAAATCTCTGTTATCTATAAATTTGCCTTTCTTTTCAAAAAAATAACTTAGAATGAGACCCATCTTAGATGCTATTTATTGAAAAGCACAATCTAAGCGTTACTCTTATTAGGTGATATTTCAATATTTAATTATATGATTAATATTACTATAAATCAAATAGGTAGATCGTTCAAATAAATGCTATAAACTACAAACAAATAGTCTTAAACCTATAATTATTCAAAATAGATTACGAAATCAAATTGTATGCTAATCTAATCTAATTTAATAAAATATCTAATATACAATAAATAAATTTAATTGGCCTTCAAATGGATAAAAATATGGAAAATTATTTTGAACTTTCTATAGTATTTCTGTAATTTATTCACTTTATTTCTAGTAGTTTCCTAAAATTCTACTTCCTTTAAATTATAATAATTATCTTAAATCTACAACTACCTTAGTAAAATTCTACTTTCAAGATTAAACCTCCTTTGGTTTCTAAATTGGAATTTGAGGTAATTTGATGATTTGCTATAGCTAAAAATTCACAATAAATACTTATTTTTTGGATGTGCTTTTATTTGAATATTATCCTGGCTTAACTTCCCATAAACTGTTAGACTTATCACCACTACCTGATAATAATGTAGTTCCATCAGGAGAGAAACAAACTGTGTTGACCATATTAGTATGACTATTTAATTTGAGTTTATTATCTGATCTTAACATCCCATAAACGGATATTGTTATCTCTACTACTGGATGCTAATATACTACCATCAAGAGAGAAACAGACTGATTTCACATAATTAGTATGACCTTCTAATTTTGCTTTTTATTATCCTGTCTTAACATCCCATAAACGGATAGACCTATCTCCACTACCAGATGCTAATGTAGACCATCAGGAGAGAAACTAATTGAATTAACATAATATGAATGACCATCTAATTTGACTATTTATTATCCTGTCTTACATCCCATAAACGGATAGAGATCATACGCACCAAATGCTAATGTGGTACCATCAAGTGCGAAACAAGACTTATAAAACATTACTCTGATGACCATCTTATATATTTAATTCATGTATTTTGATTTTCTTCAAATTGCAATTGAACAATTATGCTTAATTTGAGTTCATTCCTCTTATATCAACATTATTAATGGCTGATCGATTAAAATGCATCTAGCAAAATTTCCCTCTGTTAAGATGTTTCTTTAATCCTAATATTCTCGTAGCTTTATTCCCTCAAATCTACCTTCATTTTGACTAATAATTAATAGAATTGGATCCACATTAGATAAATCTTTCAGCAATGGCCGAGACATTTAAAAATTCAATAATCTGTTTATCCTAAGATATTTTTACTATCAAATCCTTGCTCATTTATTCATTTTCTTCTATGAAGAAATTATTATTATTGAAGTCTATTTAAATTATCTTATTGAGATAGTAATTGATATTTCATTTAACTCTCAAGATAACTTATGCAATCTATGGTTTTTCTCTTCCCAAAGTTTCAATATTCACACTAAATACTTACTTATAAAATTTTTTTGATGAAGATGACAAACTATATTAAACCTTTTTTTAAACTATTATAAAAAAATAATTGTTTTTCATTCAATAATTATAGAAGCAAAACAAATAATTAAATATATAGATTTTTAAACACATATAATTCTTAGGGTATTTTTTGCTATTTCTTAATATTTTAAAAAGATATAGTAAATAAATATTGTTGTTATTCTTTGCCAAAATATTTACGATTTCTTAATGTAATTCTTCTTCATATTGAATTGTTTTTAAATATATATTTTTTGCTCTCATAATCAGTCAATAATAAAATTTGAGAAATACTAAAGAAAAACTACAATTCCTCATATTTAAATACGTCAAAAATTTTACTGAATTAGTATTAATTATTTCTTAATTGAGATTTATGTTATTTTATTACAATTTTACTTTTAAATAGTTTTGCGGATCATTGTATTCATCAATTTAGATTTAGTTAGTTTTTTTTTAAATTACACTTATTTTTGGATGTGAGTAGATTAACTGTCTTATTTAATATTATCTGAATTTTTAGATTGAAAGTGTCAAATTGAGTAGAGGGTAAATTCTAGGTTTTATCTTCTATTTTTGTTGAGAATATTTTATAAAGAGCCATATGTATATTGTAATGAATGCGATTTATTTCTTTTATATTAATTAAAGGTAGGCAATAAATCAATATTTTCTTTCCAATATATATTTTTTAATTGTTAAATTTCACTTTAAGCGATTTTTATCTTAGTATTTCTACTATTGAATAGTCCATTTGTTTTTTTTGTATAGCTACCTGCTCGTCGCATTCATAATAAGTTAATGTATTTATAATCTGTATGTTTTATTATTTTAAAGTTACAGGTGGAGCCATCAATACTGCCTTTATATAAAAGAGAGAATAATTTAATATAAGAGAACAACGGTAAAATAATTGCAAAATCTATATATAACAAGTGTGTTTTAATAAAAGTCAATTAGGGAGTATAGCTCAGTAGCAGAGCAGCAGACTGCAGATCTGTAGGTCTCAGGTGCGAACCCTGATGCTCCCTTCTTTTTTATTAAATACAAAAGTTCTAATTATTAATTAATATTAAATTAAAATTTCGCAAACTATTTATTGGAAAATTTTTTAGAATTTCACAGTTAATAGTGGTTTTATACTTTGATGCTTTCATCTTTAATATTTTGTCTTCTTATTGCAGGATTTTCTTGAGTGCTAAATTATGTATTGATGAGACTGCTCTTCCAGACTCCTCTGCGTTTTTCTTGAAAACCCATCCCATTGTAAAGCCTTAATGATAAATGTTTATCGATACTTTTTCGGTAGAGCAAGCTATAGACTTGGCATATGGTGCTGTCAAGGCAGACTCTCACTATTAAATGCAGAAGAATAAACTTATCTGAACCAATATTATTCCTTATCTTTAGGGGTTGATACAGGATAAATAGCCGAGGCTTTAATTGATTGGCTCTTTCGATAATTCCATCTCTCCAACCGTCACCAACTCCATCACTGAATTTTTCCTTTACCTCCAAAATATTTTTTATGGAACAAATGGGATTTTCTAGATCTTCAAAGGCTTCTTAATATTTATTTTTCAATTTATGATTGGAAGGCATTATCATTAGCAAATTGGATCAATAGACATAATACATCCAATTCAAGACTTGAATATAAATAGTGGTCTGATTTCAATGCCCTTAGTTAAACAGGCTTTGTTAGCTCTTAAGAGATCATAGAGTTTTCTTATTAATTCTTAATCGAATTCAACTCTGTTTGGATTTCCTTCTTAAGTTAAACATATTTTAATTATTCTTTATATTATAAGCCTTTAGATATAAAAAGACATCTCCTTTAACTTATCTTCTTGCAAATCAATAAATCTATCTCATTCCCTAAAAATTGATTTTTCCTGTTGAAATATGAACGCAATTATTACAATTAAGCTTAACTTATGTCTTTATCCATTTTGACAACTCTTATCTAAATCAACTTATTTTAAAGTATTAAATCAACTTTTTAATTATATTTCTAACTGAAAATTTCGACCAAAATCACTATCAAATTACCCTTCTTTAATCTGACTGTCTGTAAAAATGTAATTTACAACAATCAAAGTTCGTATTTTTCTTTTCCGTATTTTAAATCGATTTAAAGGTAGTTAAATAAGATAAATTGGTTTGAATAGATTCTTAAAATTCTATAAATTTAAAAATTCTGCTTGATTTTACTTTTCTGTCATTATTTAAAAAACAGAAATTCATTAAATATAGTACATCTATTATTTAAATGCTCCTCTTTTTTTATTGATGATGGTTCTCTTTTTTTTTAAACCTAAGGATAGATTCCTTATAAATAACTCTTTTACTTCCACCTTTAAATCTAATCTTCTATTCAACTGTACACAAAAAACAGATGAAAGTTTTTTTGGGTAAATGAAAATAATTTATATGCACCCATGATTGCTGCATATTTCTTCTGTATTTTTGAGTTGCCATATTCATTCTATATTGTTACTCAATATTCATTTTATAGTATTTTATTTACTTCGAATTCAGTTGTAATTTCCCAATAAGAGTAATAATACATTATTTAAAACTATTTAAAATAATATGAGGGATATTGATATTGAGTGCTTATCAAAAGACACGCTTAAATAAATTATTTGATTTTTGGACTTGATTTATGATATTGCTGCTGATAATTCCAAAAATGGTTATAACATTTACCATCTGTTCTTGAACTTCTAAACAATAAAACAGTTCGGGAAATATTAATTGGGCAAATTCTGATTAAGGATTCTATCGATATACTAGATATCATTATATCACATGTATCCTTCCATACCATCTAGTATCATATTGACCTTGATTACAATTTACAATAAGCCGTGATATTTATTAAGAGAATTCTTGAGAATTTCTCATATATTTTGAAACTTTTTTTTAATTTCTGAGGGTTTTTCAAAGTCAATTCTATATATATTTCTATTAGCAAGGTGAATAATTTGAGATCGTTTCCTTGTTGTACCATAGTGGAACTTGTTCTCCTAATTGTTTTAAAAGAGAGCAAATGTTTGGACATCGCAATATTTATTCTTGAGTGTGTAGTAGCTACTCACTAAGTTTTATTCATTTGACTAAATAGAATATGAGTTTCTTTCGTAAAAAATTGTTCTACTTAAAAAAATACTAGCTAATCATAAAATGTCCAGCAGTTCACAAAGTGCACAGTCACTATGGAATTATGTTATAACTCTTAGTAATAAATTGGTTAAGAATGGAAGCATCGATAAAAAACATGTGATAGCTTCTGAATATTAGGCAGTAAATCTACAACTGTTTGTAAGTAAAGCACTTTTATTTTTTTTCAAACATCAAAAATCTTTCATTTGATTTTATGTGTCTCCTCTAAAATCTCTAAGGATTATTTAATGATAGATCTTATCATTTTGCCACACTTATCTTCTTGTAGCACGATTGAAAAACGAAAAATATGTTGTGTTAATGATTGAGTCCTCGTTTCCAATAAGCTAAAAGAGTTGCAGTTGATGTTGCTACTTGTTTGTATGAATCACTCATTATAATTTAAGATTCAATACATGCACAACTTTCATCCTTGGATACTCAAACTTTACTTNTTATTTAAATGCTCCTCTTTTTTTATTGATGATGGTTCTCTTTTTTTTTAAACCTAAGGATAGATTCCTTATAAATAACTCTTTTACTTCCACCTTTAAATCTAATCTTCTATTCAACTGTACACAAAAAACAGATGAAAGTTTTTTTGGGTAAATGAAAATAATTTATATGCACCCATGATTGCTGCATATTTCTTCTGTATTTTTGAGTTGCCATATTCATTCTATATTGTTACTCAATATTCATTTTATAGTATTTTATTTACTTCGAATTCAGTTGTAATTTCCCAATAAGAGTAATAATACATTATTTAAAACTATTTAAAATAATATGAGGGATATTGATATTGAGTGCTTATCAAAAGACACGCTTAAATAAATTATTTGATTTTTGGACTTGATTTATGATATTGCTGCTGATAATTCCAAAAATGGTTATAACATTTACCATCTGTTCTTGAACTTCTAAACAATAAAACAGTTCGGGAAATATTAATTGGGCAAATTCTGATTAAGGATTCTATCGATATACTAGATATCATTATATCACATGTATCCTTCCATACCATCTAGTATCATATTGACCTTGATTACAATTTACAATAAGCCGTGATATTTATTAAGAGAATTCTTGAGAATTTCTCATATATTTTGAAACTTTTTTTTAATTTCTGAGGGTTTTTCAAAGTCAATTCTATATATATTTCTATTAGCAAGGTGAATAATTTGAGATCGTTTCCTTGTTGTACCATAGTGGAACTTGTTCTCCTAATTGTTTTAAAAGAGAGCAAATGTTTGGACATCGCAATATTTATTCTTGAGTGTGTAGTAGCTACTCACTAAGTTTTATTCATTTGACTAAATAGAATATGAGTTTCTTTCGTAAAAAATTGTTCTACTTAAAAAAATACTAGCTAATCATAAAATGTCCAGCAGTTCACAAAGTGCACAGTCACTATGGAATTATGTTATAACTCTTAGTAATAAATTGGTTAAGAATGGAAGCATCGATAAAAAACATGTGATAGCTTCTGAATATTAGGCAGTAAATCTACAACTGTTTGTAAGTAAAGCACTTTTATTTTTTTTCAAACATCAAAAATCTTTCATTTGATTTTATGTGTCTCCTCTAAAATCTCTAAGGATTATTTAATGATAGATCTTATCATTTTGCCACACTTATCTTCTTGTAGCACGATTGAAAAACGAAAAATATGTTGTGTTAATGATTGAGTCCTCGTTTCCAATAAGCTAAAAGAGTTGCAGTTGATGTTGCTACTTGTTTGTATGAATCACTCATTATAATTTAAGATTCAATACATGCACAACTTTCATCCTTGGATACTCAAACTTTACTTGCAATAATTAGTATTAGAAGTTTGAAGCTCTTCGTCTAATATATTTTGATTTCAGCTACTTATTATGATTATTTTGAACATCTTAAAGTGATGCACACTTGTTACACTAAACATGTACTATTTATACCAACTATTTTATCAAATGGATGCATGCAGCTAAAAAAAGATCGGCTATAAAAGATTCATATTCATAGCAATATATCAATACGTAGATTATGGTAGCAGAAGATTTAAATTTATTCTTGTGGTAATAATGCATGTTTGTTCTGCTCACTCTCTTGCACTAAATGGGTTGCTTCTAAGAATTGCTGCTAATCATTACAATCTTTGTATTTTAGCTATTAAGTAGTGGTATTTTGCTTATGCTCTCAACAATTTAAAGTATCCTTAATACTCACATATACTGGATTAATTCTAAATTGAATGCTCTCATGATTGTCCTAATTTATTGTCTGTATATTTGACCTAGTGTATCCTCAGATGGTTTCAATATCAATTTACTTTAATACCGCATCAATAAGAAAACAATCAATTCTAAGCTACTATTTATCAACTTCTTTTCCACTTAGCTAACCTTATTAATCTTGTATATCTGAATTTTTGATGGTTCTAATATATAAATATGTATCAGTTAAATAAATGCTAAATGCAATGGATTTAATCTTTTAATGCTGATTCTTGATAGAATTTGCTTACCTTGTAAGAGTCTGCTAAGCTTGTAATCAAGTTTCACATCTATTGAGATACCTTTTTGACTCAGCTCTTTCTTTGGCGACTTGTAAAATTTTCTTGATGTTTTAGA
This sequence comes from Paramecium octaurelia, assembly GCA_905182995.1. Classification (NCBI taxonomy): domain Eukaryota; phylum Ciliophora; class Oligohymenophorea; order Peniculida; family Parameciidae; genus Paramecium; species Paramecium octaurelia. The sequence goes on from CAJJDP010000072.1 coordinate 302,698, forward strand.
CTTTACAAAATCCAGCTCTAAAAAGTTCGTAATGGCAATCCATATTAAATGATCAAAAGGCATGCATACTTAGTCAAATTATTATTAAAAATATTTGATAAGCGAGCAAGTTGAATTGCTGAGGCACTTGATTGTGATGCATGCCTCAATTCATTCTTAGTAGATACACTTACATTAAATGCTTTACAGTATAGAAGTTGTGTTGTTCTGGTGTGCAGGTTAATTAATATAATTTAAAGTAGACACATAAACTATGTAAGCTCAGATGAATATCCTCCAAATTTGTTTCAAATTGAAATTATGTCAATGCATTTATAATAATTAGGTAAGAAGTTTAAAAGAAAAGTTATAGCTTCTAATTTATGTGCCGCTGAAATTCCTCAGCATATATACTGATAAAAGATAATTTGGTTCCTCTTTCCCTGTAATATATTGACATCAACCATCATAAACATATTCCATTTTCATTTTCTTGAAGATTTCAAAGGACTATTTATTTAATTTTCGAGACTTCAAACAGATAGCATGCATCGCTTCTTTGAAACTTCAATAAGATTTATTCTGATGAGTTCAACAGATGGCTGCAAATTATATAGATTGAGCAATACTATGAGGATGAAGCCCACTAAATTTATAATATAATGTAAAATAAAAATGCTTCATTACCAGGATGTGCAGTAGACTGTATCCATGAAACCTGAAATGTAAAAGAGACCTTTAAACATTGAGAATTTTCTTATACTAAGAATCTCAAAAAGATGCCATTCCTATGAATTTTCATCTGTAATGACAGATAAAATGAATGTAAAATTTTCGGATACCCTTATTTATTTTTAAGACAATTCATACAGAAGTTTGCAGAAACGAAGATAGATGGGTTTGAATGCATTATTTTATTTTCATACAATTTTAGCACCTCATAAATGAATTAATTAACTTCTAAGCCCTGCTAAATTTGCTGTACCAGCTATTATTTTAAAAATTTGTCTATATACACCTCTTAAAAATCAAAGTGCTTGCCTTCCTGTTTTACTTCCTAAGTTCCTCTGCTTCTGTCTTACTGTTTCTTAGTATATTTGAATTTCTTTCTTTATTTTACTAGGAGCAATAAAGGACAAAATAATAAGCCAGATAAACTACTTGGTAGTATTACAGCACGAAATTATGTCCCAAATTGCAATTATTAATTCTTAATTTAAATTGGCTTTAAGCTATATATCTAATCTTCATAAAGCAAAAGAAGCAAAGTTATATTCTTGACCTTTCCAAAATTTTAGAGCCATCATTATCAATACCTAAAGCCTACAATGTTGGAATATCAACTATCGCTTATTCCAAGGAATTCATATGAAAAATGCTCCTGGATATTATACTTAGACCACAATTAATTTGAACAACATGCCAGCAATTCAATCAAAATTAGTTGCAGAGAGCTTAGATAGTGATGAGTAAAATTGCTGCACTGTTTAAAGCCAATGTTGTACAGGTGCCATGAAGGCATCACAATCACTTTATTATTACATCAATCTGTCAATTTTGTGCAGCCAAATTTAGATTATTACATCCTGGAATAACTGGAAAATACTCACTAGTTGTATAAACAGAATTTAATTGTAGAAATGGTGCTAAATAATGGAGGATATTATGATGACTCCCTCATCTCACCTGTAATCTTTAAATTCTTCGTTAATATTATTTTCCTTGCTCAAACAATTCCTCAAAAATTCTGAAAGCACGAAGCACGACATAATTCTTTTGCACTTCTGGTTGGTATTTATCTTTTCCGTCATTATTAATGTGTGATATAACACGTGCTTTGAGCACTGCAAATTCATTAACAGTTTGATATTAATTGTATGCAGACTTCAGTTATGTTGTTATTATTACATATATGTTATATAATGTTAAGCCTTCTTCACAATTGTCAGAATCAACCTTAAAATAAATATTGGCATTATTTCTCAGCCTCAGGTCTATTATTAGATCATGGAGTACCTATATAATTAATATTGCATGTATCCAAGAATATGTAGTACAAATTATGAGGAAAAACTCTAAATCTCCTACTAATCAGTTGGGATAAGGTAATTATTGTGTGAATATATTACCACCATCACTCAACTTCATGTTTTTAAACTGAACTTCTTTTTTGAGACGTTTCTTGTAAATCTATTGATATTTACTGTAATAGGTTATTCATGTATGATAATTATGTTGTTGCAATATTTGTAAAGAGATGCATTATATATATAACCTCCTTCAGCTGTCTATGCTGATTCAACTCACAAGAAACTAAAGCTTATCAATATTATTAGAAATGGAAGTTTTCAGGAACAAAATAATAATTGAATTAAGTGAAGAACCTAAAAGATCTAATTACCTGAAAAGAATAATTTTATCATTAGAAAAAAATGTGACTAAATTATAGCCAAGATTGAATTTGAGGAGACTTAGCAATTAAATCTATTAATTAGAATAATTTTAGGGAGTAATATAATGCTTGATAAAACTTAAGACTCGAATTTAGTGATAAATATCAGTTGATATAACTGTTTCGATATTGAAGATATGCTGTAAAATCTCTTATGTAGCTATTTAATTGAAATAGTGAGTCTGAAATTTAGACACTGATCCTGAACCTCAAGATTTGTATTTTTGATACAGTTTTTAAATAGTTTGATATTATTTATAATGAGTCAAATATTATGACATGCTAAATAATATGTCTAAAACCATCAGATTTGGATCATGTAATTAGTTTTACATCCAAACGAAACCTTAAAACTTGAAATCAAAGAAAAGAAGATGGCATCTCGAACACATTTCCTTAAAGTCTGTTTGAATTTACCCTCAATTTCAAACTTCGAAGACCGATTTGGCATAAAAGTTTACAGAATTTACAAAAAGAGAAATACTAAGAAACATGAAATCAAATAAATAAGGCAATAGAAGAGATAGTATTCCAAGAATGCAAGCAAAATATCTTGGCAAATCGATTTCCAGTTTTTTCAATTATTCATAATTGCCTTCAAGGATAATTGAGAATCTCTCAATTAAATATTATTATCCTCTGCAAAATTTTCAGATAACTCCCTAATATTCAATTAAACAATACATAACTTCATTCTTATCTTCTTTATTTAGTCGAAGAACTAAGTTTTTTCCAAATACAGCCACCCAAAAAAAAAATCCAATTTTATTTCCCTGTTCACATAAATAATATCACATACCCTTTCATTAATATAAATAAATACTGTTGATAATTTTTTTAGGTTCATTCCATTAACCAATTTTTCACCCAGATGATATAAAAAAAAACTACATTAATTCCACATTAACCTGGAGTTGATCTCAAATATGTGGCATTTGATTCCGTTATTAAATTCTCCCTCAAAAACAACCTAGTTTGATGTATGCTGAAATTAAATAATTGAAAAATTTTATTGATTATAAATTGTTATGGTAATTATGTTATGCGGCCTTCATAATATCATGAAGATTTTGAATAATTTTTGGTTGAGGTGGTGGGGAATCAAAACTGGGTTATTCCCATACTTGTTTTTTCAGATGAAAATTAGTATTTTATAAAATTTATTTGTAGGCTTAAATAATTACTCCTTTCTCTTTTGAAATTTTGCCCTAATATTTTACTAATCCAAATAAACATCTTACACTATACACTCTTATTAGTACGCTCAATAATATTATGAAAAATGTATTTTAATAAATGCTGATAATTCTGCAGGTTAATTCGGAATAGGTATATATAATGAGATCTTTAGGGGAATGTTTAAGGGAGACTTAATAATATCATCACGCATTGTAGTACTGTTTAAAATCTATTGAATTAAATTCATTTAATACAGAATATTGTTTTTATTATGGTAAATTTGGATATAAATTAATTTAGGGGATAGTTTATTACTTTTACATTCAAAAGTTTTTTCAAATCCTTAATGAGATATCAAGAAGCAATCAATGCATATGAGGAGGTTTAAATTAAAGATCCTCATTATTCATAGGCGAGGGCAGGAAAAGGGATAAATTTAACATTAAATAATAAAGGAATATGTTTATGAAAAGTTAAGGAATATATAATAATAATATTTTTAGAAGGATATGATTAAGAATAGATATGTATATAAAAATCATTATCTATCAAAATAAATTCTCTTCTAGGATTATATAGACAAGATATAATATAAGAAATAACATGAGGAATGCTCTAAAGAATTTAGAAAAATAGAAATTTTCAAATATATCAAATGAATCATTAGGAAAAGGCCAATGAATATTTGATTAGGCTTTGACCATAAATCCATAGCATGTGGATTAATTTCTTGTTAGCCTTTCTTTTATGATCTTGACTTTATTATTTTCATGGTATTAGATTACAATTAATTTGATGCCGCATCTACTTTATTCAATTAAGCATATTAGATTATGCCAATCTAATAATACAAAGATGCATTTTAAAGTATTTAGTTTCATAAAAATAGGTTAATATGACCACAATTTAAAATATTAATGAAATCGAATAAGTATTACAATTTAAATATATATAACTCTCACATTTATTTTTTATATCTTAACCTCGTTATAAATTGAATTGAACTTATTATTTCACATTTTTTTTTAATATATAAGGTATAAATTGTGATCAAATTATAAAAATTGTCTTAAAGTCCAAACAAGTGAATAAGGCAGTAAGTTTGAAATTGCTTTTGATCTCCAAATACTAGAAATTTTCTCTAAATTTATTTTGTAAATAATTTGTAAAGTGACTCCAATAGTTAAGAAACTTCTAAATTATTAATTAATCTTATAAAATTTAGTTATAATTTGGTATCTCATACCTTAACAAGAATTTAATTTCTTTAATTTAATATTCAAATAATAAACATTTATTATACTAGCTTGCCATTATTTTTTGTTGCAATTTAAATTTTAAAGTGTAATATAACATTTTAACTTTCACATTTGTATTTTATATTTTTAAGTAGTGTCTATTTTCTTAAAAAGCTACTTCATTTATATATTTTTGTTGTTTTTTTTATTGATTTGCCAAAAACTATGAAACCTTGGTTTGAAAATACTGGTATATTAAATTTTTTGTTCTTAACACTATCTTAATTAACACCTTCTTTGATTTTAATTAATGTTTGAATTGATAATCTTTATATATATTACAAATTCTCTTCTCAAGACTAAAACTATTTTGCTTAAAAACATTAGTAATTGTGATAAATGAAGAATTATTTTAAGAAATAATTAATACCATTAAATAAATAAATATCGAAAACTTTATTGATATTTATAATTATTTTTGAACTTTGATCTCTTTCATCTTTAAGTTTCAGCTTAAGCAAACTGAATTTTATAATTACTATCTTAAAGTAAGATATAGTCTCCTCCAAACATAAAATAAACTGATAGAGTTATCATTCCTGCTATATTTTTACCTAGGACCATATTCATATTTATATATATTTAAATTTATTTAAAATGAAATATATCATAATTTTTGATATCTTTTTGAAATAAGGTGTCATTCTTCTCTTTGATTAAATTTTTTAAAATAAAATTTAATNAGATTACAATTAATTTGATGCCGCATCTACTTTATTCAATTAAGCATATTAGATTATGCCAATCTAATAATACAAAGATGCATTTTAAAGTATTTAGTTTCATAAAAATAGGTTAATATGACCACAATTTAAAATATTAATGAAATCGAATAAGTATTACAATTTAAATATATATAACTCTCACATTTATTTTTTATATCTTAACCTCGTTATAAATTGAATTGAACTTATTATTTCACATTTTTTTTTAATATATAAGGTATAAATTGTGATCAAATTATAAAAATTGTCTTAAAGTCCAAACAAGTGAATAAGGCAGTAAGTTTGAAATTGCTTTTGATCTCCAAATACTAGAAATTTTCTCTAAATTTATTTTGTAAATAATTTGTAAAGTGACTCCAATAGTTAAGAAACTTCTAAATTATTAATTAATCTTATAAAATTTAGTTATAATTTGGTATCTCATACCTTAACAAGAATTTAATTTCTTTAATTTAATATTCAAATAATAAACATTTATTATACTAGCTTGCCATTATTTTTTGTTGCAATTTAAATTTTAAAGTGTAATATAACATTTTAACTTTCACATTTGTATTTTATATTTTTAAGTAGTGTCTATTTTCTTAAAAAGCTACTTCATTTATATATTTTTGTTGTTTTTTTTATTGATTTGCCAAAAACTATGAAACCTTGGTTTGAAAATACTGGTATATTAAATTTTTTGTTCTTAACACTATCTTAATTAACACCTTCTTTGATTTTAATTAATGTTTGAATTGATAATCTTTATATATATTACAAATTCTCTTCTCAAGACTAAAACTATTTTGCTTAAAAACATTAGTAATTGTGATAAATGAAGAATTATTTTAAGAAATAATTAATACCATTAAATAAATAAATATCGAAAACTTTATTGATATTTATAATTATTTTTGAACTTTGATCTCTTTCATCTTTAAGTTTCAGCTTAAGCAAACTGAATTTTATAATTACTATCTTAAAGTAAGATATAGTCTCCTCCAAACATAAAATAAACTGATAGAGTTATCATTCCTGCTATATTTTTACCTAGGACCATATTCATATTTATATATATTTAAATTTATTTAAAATGAAATATATCATAATTTTTGATATCTTTTTGAAATAAGGTGTCATTCTTCTCTTTGATTAAATTTTTTAAAATAAAATTTAATGTTAGAATTTTAATGATTAAAATTAGTTTAACCCAAAATTGTATGTGATGAATTTATTTGGGTTCTATAGAAGTAAAACGTAAATTGAAGTTGTATATTTAAATATTGCTTTTTCAATCTTCTTCTATTCTTGTAAGTTTTCTAAATCAAACTGCCTTTTGATTTGAATAATTATATTAATCTACACCTTAATAATTTATAAATTCTCCTTTAGAATTAATCCTCCTTAAGCTACTAGTTTTGGAGTTTAGGAAATCCGAAGAATAGTAATATTAAAGGAAACTTAATAATAGCATAAATAAATACCAAAAAATTTTTTTTATACATTAGAATATCTTTATACTGATTAACTGAAGGTAATTTTTATTGTTCTGCTTTTAAATTCACAAATAGATTGAGTTAATAATAGATGCTAATATAGTTCCAAGAGAAAAGCAGATTGACAGAACATAGAATTATCAAAACTGCTAGAAGCTAAATCATTGCGATAAGGAAAGAAATATAAATGAATTGATATTGTTACTATGGCCAAGTATTTTTTTTTTATTGTCCTGTCTTAACATCCATAAATAGGATATAATTATCTCTACTACCGCATGCTAGCTGAGCACCATCAGGTGAACAATATCAAGGAGATAATACTAGATTAATATTCTATTTTGGCTTTTTATTATTTCCAATAAATTTAGTGCCTTCGGTAGAGATGCATACCGATGAGATATAGCTACTATGATATTTGAATTTGCTTATTAGCGTTTCGTTTTAACATTCCATAAAGATAACATTATCCAAATTACTAGATGTTATTGTAATACCATGAGGAGAGAATCTAACTGATATGACATGATCATCTTGACCAAATAATTTCGCTTTTTTTGTTATAGTGCCTTGATGTCCCATAAGATGATTAAACACTAAACAATTAGATAACCCAAAGATCATTTATAATGGACAATCCTTAGGATCTTGTATGCTTCATAACAGTTTATACAATAGTGGATCCTCTTGTGATTGTACAAACAAATCATTTTATTTTTGTATTAAAATATCCCTCTAAATTTCTTCCCTTATTAAATGGCAACAAAATTCACCTTTGAGTCTAATTTAATATTTTAAGTTATTATATTAGCCAAAATAAATTCTAATATAAGATATACCTTAGATCATTCAGAGGTGAAAAAGTCCAAAAAATGCTCTTCACATAATAATCAAAAAATAAAGAAAACGGGTTAAATAAAACCTCTTTAAGTACAACTTTAATTGAAAAACTGGCAATTATATAATGATTTTGCGCTTCACCAGAATAGAAAATAGGGATAGTTGTTACTATCATTCCCAACTTTAAAAGAATTGAGGAATACAGAACACTGCAATTGCATCGATATTGTAGACAATTTTATGCTGTCTGCATACTGTTCTTCAGTAAATGTGTAACTTTTAAAATGTAGGCTCAACTTTTAATATATTCTGCAGATATTAATTAAACTATTCTAACATATATTAATTTTGTAATGATTGCTGCTTTACTTACTCACCTATAAAGTTTATGTTTTCAGAGTTGATACATGGAGAAGCTGTTAACCTAAACTGGTCAGTCAATATCTCAAAAATATTTACTTCAAATTAGTGCATCGATTCATCTCCAAATGGCTAATATCAAAATAATCTAACTTGCAATAATTGTGAATTTCAAAGTGCAACAATGAGTTTTTATTTCTACAGTATGGCAATTATATCCTTGATTTCAAAAATATGTGAAGACAGTTTTAGAATTAAGAAAACGAGATGCCATTTGACTAATTTTAAAATTAGTTGTAGTAATTCTTTGATTCCCTTATAATTTCTCTATCTTTTTACCATAATCGCTTTTACAAATTGTAACATTGATCTTAGAGATGGTACATCATTTCTTTATGCTAATTTCTCATCGTTTGATAAAATAAATTCAAAATAATTTTCCTGCACTTAGTTTTTAGTTTAATTCATATATAAATTCTTGCTGAAAACATGGAAAGAGTTGAATTCAAACTAAAATAAATATAGAATATTTTTATGGTCGCTTTTTGGTAGTACGAAATGGCGAAACTTGCTTGGAACTATGCTTCGCTTGTTATACTTTTTTCCAGACTATTTCCTACAAATACTTGAAAATACTACTTTCTATAAATAATTATTACAGAGTTAAATTAGTAATCATTTCAAGGATGGATACTTTTAAATTGAAGATAGAGTAGTATTAAATGCTTAAATAATATAATATGAGAAACTGAAAAATTTGACTGCTAAAGTCATACAATTATCAGTAAATTATATAATTATTTTTGCAACACATCATGTTTCCCAGTTTCAGAATTTTATGCTATTTTCATTTGCTACCTTGCTAAACTATCAGAGTTGTTAACTTTTATAAGCTTGGTCACAAGAATTCCATCAGTTCTAAATTTCCAGTTTGCTTGAGTTGCATCTTCTACTAATAGTAATATAATTTATAATCTAATGGGTTAATCCTAATATTTAACATCTGCATCAATTAATTTTGTAAATATATTTTGGGAATTTTTCCGGTTATATTTTACTCCGGACTATTTCTTTCAAAGAAGTGGAGATGGCTGTAGCCCAAGTTAGACTCTTTGGGACCAATATCTCGCAACTGTAACTGATGTGCCTTAAGTATCAAGTGTCACACCCTCCCATTACATGAGAAGATCAAACAGTTTATCATGCATCTTGAATTTTATTAGTTTAGACTCCTTACATTTAAATGTTTGACTTTAGATTCTGAATATTGCAAATATGTGGACGCTCTTATTCCTGAATCTAATTTCTGAACTACTCCTTGTTTTGATTATGAATTTAGCTGAAATCTAAATATATATATTTAAAATATACTTTCAAACTTAACTTGCTCAAGCAATATAAGAGGAGTGATTGGTTTTATATAGGAGGAAGATTCATGTGGAATACTAAGTTTAATTATTGAGTTAGATGTCTTGATAAGATTGCCAGACTCTTTAGACAGTGACAACTAATGTCTACATTATAGGTATCATCATACATCATATAGAAAACAAAAAGTAGTATGTTGTCTAAAGTTGTACAATTAATTACCTTAATTGCTCTATCTAAACGATATCCGAAGTGATTCATTTCGTAACAATAATTATTACATCCAAAGTGCAATTATAATTATTGAACAAGTAGGGAGCAAAGCTTGCACTACTGGGGACTGCTAAACTGGCACTTCAAATCAATTTTGTTTTTCTTAAATTATTAATAATTCAACATCAAACGACATCAAAGTTCCCTACCCCCCCCCTAAGTAAACATAATGTATTGAGGGAGGATAAAGAGTATACTTTCTCTCAAATAAAGATTTATTGTATGTTCAAAATTTCAGAAGCCTTTTACAGCTTTTATTAGTTATTTGTGCTTAGATGTTTATGATAAAAATATAATATTACTTATACCCTTTGCTGGCACTTTCTCATATATGTAACTTTATTCATTAAGTAAGTAAGCCTACCTTGTTTTATTTCATAATCTTTTTAAACTACAATGGTTAAAGACGTTTAATATTAATTTATAGCTCATCCAATATGTTCGCTTAGTCATTTTTCATGGCTTTTACTCCAGCCACTCCAATTCATACTACAAGAATTTTATGTATTTATCATTTTCCTTTTGAAGGAGAAATACCTGTTCTTTAGAAATCACAGTAAGGTTATATTGGTCTTTGGAATAGAGGGATTTTAAAAAAGGCAAATCATACCTATTTAGAATACCGACCTGTTCATATTGCATTTGTGATTATCATCTGATGATTATGTCTGTATAGAATAAATCAATAATGCCACTATTGTTTCTAGCGATTATAGAGTCTGAATTGGGGTGTTTCTCCAGCTAATATGGACTTGTGCAAGCCCATTATTTTTCTTGTAAGTAGTAATAAGGGCAGTGAATTATATGCTTTTGGTTCATCTTATGTAAGCTATGAATAATTCCAGAGTTTTACAATGTAATTAAATAAAATCCTAAATGCGAAGTATACTTGCACAAAATGTAAAAAGTTGGTTACAATTGCAAAGCAATCAATGTAATAATGAAGTTTCACTTAAATTGAATGTTGGCAGTATTTTGTTGACTCAGAAGATTAAATTTATATACAAACAAGCCTCTTTCAAATATTATTACCAAAAATAATAAATCTATGATCAAACTTTTATAAGAATTTTTCATGAACTAAAATTACAATCTTATGGCGAAGATTATTTGCTTGACCATTCAAAAATGTCACAAGAAAAATGTATTGCTTGTTTAATTTTATTACATTTTCTTGCTTTTAGAATAATATAGGTGCACTTAGCCGTTCAAGTACATGTAAAATAGGGGCACTATATTTCCAGTATGAGCACTACACACTTTTACATTGTACAATCGTTTTTATGATCTATTAATCCCTGCACTTCTTATGCTATTATTCTGATGCGTCTTATTAACTGGATCTTTTCTTTGATCAATCAATACTAGTTCATACTGATAGTGATTCCTGTTAGGAATGTATTATTACTGCTGATTAATGTGTATCTATAGTTGCTGATTTTATTGTCCATTTTTGTATTCTATGTAATGATTAAAGCGCTGCTCAATTTGCCCTTTTTATACTCCTTCAATACTACTCATCGTCAAAGTTAGTATTACTAAACTCCTTCTCTTTATATTTTGCAGGTAACCCTTATTCAAACTTTTGATACTATATTCCATATTAATGGAAATACATGCCTTTCTACATTAATTGCTCCAAATATTATATAGCTTTACTTGATAATAATGTCAATGTAAAAGTTATTTTGATGACACAATGATAACTCACTTTAAAATAAACTTAACCACAGCATATCGTGTACTAGGTAGTATTATTGATTACCTCAATGATGGATCATCATTCATAATGCGAGGTTGTTATAATTCTTATAATACAGTTAGAAGTTACTCATTCTGTATTGATGAATATTCTATTCTTCCATTTATTGTGATACTATTTTAATTGATCATGATACTGATGGTATCTATATCCTTGTGATATTTTTACAACGCGATACACATGATTATATTAACAAGAGTTTAATAGTTATAACTATTTAACAGAAATGGATGGACATTATCAGATTAACTTATCTAACCTGCATTTATTAAAGGGGGATAATCAACTAAAGGACCATAAGTCAATTATGATTCTCTTAAACAAGATTTGACAAGGATCTAGGTGAAAGTATTTTAATCCAAGCAAACCTATTACTAGTATGTTAGATAGCTAGTATTTTCAGAGGAGTTTAGAAAATGTCAAGAAAAAAAGGAAATCTTGGCGGCTGTATCCTTCTAGCCTAATAATGCTGTGGAAAATGTAAAGAACTATGCAAAAATTTGTAGCTTCTGTTGGTTAATGTATGGATGATTGGATAAATTCTACAAAGATTTCATTAACGAATAGGATCTTTTTGCAATTCACCTTGCCATACACTTTTTATTGGTATACTAAGGGAGATAATTTTTATTTATATATTGCCGGATTCTAAAAGTATCTGCTAATGTGTTTAATGCTCAACTCTCTGATAAAGTTCTTTAATAGTTGGCAAGTAGCTGATATCATAAAGAACAACTCTTTATGGGTATTTTTTAGTATATCCAAAACATCTTTTGGAATAATTTTTGATTTAAAGTGTAGATTGCCAAGCCACTGCTAATGAGTGCAAAATAAGCACTCATTAAGCTTGCCATTTGATACCTATCACCAAACACACTGAACTTTGTAAAAAGCGTCAAACTGATCCTAATGAGGGTTCATATAACTAAAGCCTAGCTCCAGACTATCTTCTTCCTAACACGATTATAGTCGAAGTTAGAGTTCTTATGTATTCCATCCTACAATCGAATGTAAAAGAGTTGCAAAGGTCTAGAATTTATTTTTATTTATATTCTATCCCCTTATATTATTGGAGTTGATTAATGAACTTACACTAATTGCTCCCTTGAATACATATCAATCCTACACATAAGAATGCTAAACCTCTTACAGATATTATCCAAAACAGTTTTACAGAAGATTGCAAATCCATGGATACTCTCAATTGCTGATAATTAATTTAAATCAAAGTAAAATCTTAGAATTATTAAAAAGGGATGAAAGAGAAGTGTGTTGGGAGGAATTTGGATTTAGTCTATTAATTAGGTGTTTAAATTTCTCAGTTTTATTTATTTCATCCATAATAAGTAATAAATAGGCTCGATATTTTTAAAAGAACAAGAATTAGTGATAGTATTAGATAATAGTCCAATACATTAGAGCAAATGGATAAAAAATTTATAAATAGTGTTACTCACTTATTTTTTTACAGGTATATTGTCCTGAATTAAAATCTAAATTAAAATCCATAGAATAAGTTTGTAGTTAATTAAAAGGAATGGCTAATAATAGCAATATATTGCAAATAAGTTTATAAACAAAATTCAAAATTTCTTTTATGATTAGACTGAATAAAAGATTGAAAGATAAATACAAGGATCAATTCCCTATTTATAAAAGGCATTTTTAAGTTATAATTATGAATTATTGAAATCTGTATCAATCAACCAATTAATAATTACTGATTGCTGGCAAAAACATTTTACTTCATACTTTGACTATACTTTATTATTTAATTCTAATAACTGATATTATGTTTCATGTTTGCACAAATTAATAGGATATATATAAAGTCTTCATGAAAAAGTAATTCTATAGATTTCTATCTAAATTTTGTATTATGAGTAATAAATTATAATATCCAAGATTGATAACATTTGATTTGCCAATCAAATATTTCATAATTGGTATAAAATGAAGTTTATTATCATGTAATCAAATCTATAGATACTTTGTTGCAGTAATATCAAAAATAACATTCTAGAATTTAATATTATCATAATAATCTACCTATTATTTATACCTTATTTTTTGTTCAATCATAAACATAGATATAAATTACATTGCGTTTCCTATGAAAGATTCTATTATATAATAGTATTAGAATAATTACAAGTGATTGATTTATATTTATTTGGTCCATTAGATGTTTCTATTTTAAATGTCAACTTTTACTATTAAGTATTTTTTTTCTTCTTCTTTAATATTTATTTTTCAAAGGAATTCTTTGATTTTAAATTTTGTTTCTAAATTTTGTTTCTTTCATTTTGATAACTCTACATCTCCTTATAATTCTTACTATTAGATTGATCCCTTCTACGGATTTCCAATACTAATGTGATAACATTCATTTTTAACAAAATATTTGGAGTCTATCCAAACTATAAAGCTGCAACCTCTTACTTCCTCACAGAGAGTAAAATAGTTTAGGAAAGCTGCATGGTATAATTAGTTGTTGTGATTGTTGATGAATTAAGGATTGTGTTCCAAACAAATGAATTAATCGCAAAGATAAAATGGATTTTTGAAATTGCTTTCGCCATCTATTTTTCATCTTTTAAATGATTCTAGCATCTTGCTTCAATACAAATTTTTATTATGCATTCTTAAATCGCATAATGATGATAGTTTATCTACTTCAATAAGGAAACTCTATTGATTATATTTACTAGACATTTAATTTGTGACCTTCTCGATTGACATTTTATTCAATTTATATATCAGATGGTTTAATAAATCTACTCTACCCTTTAAAATTCAATACTCGTTCATTTTGAAAGAACAAATTTAACATCAAAGAAATGAATAACATTTATGCAAAACAAATGACTATTTTAGAATTAATCTATTAATGAAATAATTGAAATATTTACTAGTACATATAACCTCATCAATTTCCTATCCCAGCATATCATAAAACAATAAGGTTTAATACACTACTAAGGAAAATGAGAGGCAAAATATATTTTTATAAAATTTTACCAATAGTAGACTCCTTTACTATTTGCTGTTTGTTAATATTATAATTAATGAAAATTCTTTTAATTATCATAATTTCAGCAAGGTTTTCATAATCCCTTGAAAATGCCGACTGTGATAAAAATGAAGCATAAATGAAATCAATATTAAGAGGGCAATATAAGGATGTAGCATCCTATTTTAATGGAGCACTTCTATCATCTATAAGAGCTAATATTTAATCTCCATCCCAAAATATTGATTGTAGCCCTTTGAGAAATTTAAATTATTTATACGTAACTGGATTAATGGGACATCTTGCTAATTTTGTAGGTGGTTCAATAATTATTGAATTTAGATAAACCTATGAAATTAACAAGATTAAATTTTGGATGTTGGATGATGCTAATAGAATTTACTATATAAAAATTTTTGCAACCGGAGCAGACAGAAAAACAGAAAACTTGTTATATCAGGGCTAAGTACCCTTTGGTGTAAATACATTCAAATTTCAAGATTAATTCATATCAAAATTAAGATTCTACAATTAAAATGGAAATAGTATTAATTAATTTATGTCCATTGTAAAGATTCAAGCATTTTATGAATAATGATAAATTATAAAAATAATAATAATATACAAATTTATTTTTAATTTGTTCAAGAATCAAACTGTCTGTTTAGTATCTATTTATTAAATTAGTTGTTCAATTAATTAGATGTTATCATTTTCATTTTAGATTGCATGACTTTTATTAAATAGTTATATTTATAATTATCTCAGTGCGTTGTTAAATGATAATTTAAGGATCCTTATTTAATAGCTTTAAGTTCAATCTCATTTTCAGGTGTTTGAGGAAATTCGATTTAAAATTAATAGTCAGCAATAATGCGATGACCTGCCCTCAAAATCAGCATCACAAAGTTAATCAGGTTACGAAGGATTAGGTCTGGGAGGCCTTTTAAAAGCAGATAAGAATTCTCAATTCCATAAAATTCTATCTAAAGTTCGTTGCACCCAAAAGTGTTTGTTCTAAATGTAACAGAGATCCATCTTATGGACAGTGATCAATAGTAAGTGGCATTTCTCTTTAAGCTTACTAATTAAACCAGCATCAATAAATAGAACTGGGATCTTCTCTAATTCGCTGTTTAAATGCTTATAGCTCTTAACTTACTAAAACTAAAGCCTCTTTTTAATTCTTCGAATGCTACTTTTTTAACAGAAATAAGGTGACCAGATATACAACTAATTTCTCTTTATAAATCATCTTGATTTACTTTATATTATTGACAGCTATATTAAAGATATCAGCAGATAAATTTATATGAAAGAACACAGCCGAATTTTTGTGTTTCAAAAAAAGTTTAAGATTTTGAGTTAATAAAAAAGGTTAGATAAATACGATCAGAATTATTGAGGGATGTCGGATAGAGTCTAAAAAACTTGATCATAGAATAGCTAATTAATTCCTAAGAATTACTGGTATAGAATTCTGACCGAGTTAGGAGTTTGATATAAATTGGGAGTATAAATAAGAATTAATCTAAACTGTAGCTTGAGATTCAGATTAGATCGATTATTTGATGTGGATTAGAAGTTAATAGAACTATAGAAAGAGGAAAGATCCACAAAATTCGTCAAAAATACAGAAAATATATGATAATGTAGATGATACAACCATATTTTTTTAATTACCGAAATTAAATTGTATGAAAATTTGAATTTCTTTTATAGTCAGTTTTTGTGAAACAAATAACTTTGTTTATTTTTTCATCTAGGTTATTTCTATCACCCAGCCAGATACTGTGTGTTTTGGTCTCCGAAGGAATTTGTAAGATCTATCCTATCTGTATTAAATTTTCTAAGACTTCGAACTATTTTGTGATGCTTTTTTTCCCATTCTATTCATTTTAGCAGAAAAATCAAGATTTCTTTTTTTTCAGAGATTCCAATAAATTTTTTATTGAATCACTTCAAAGTAAAATTTAGTGATTTTTGGCATTCAAATTAGATAAGAAGATTTCAATGGTCCAAAATTCTTTGGGATTATTAAACTCTTTTATTATTCTATAAAACATTTAATTCTCATCAATTAATTTGCTACGATCTTCATTTTTGCCTTCTGATTATCAAAAGGTGAATAAAGAGGCATTTAAAAAGAATACACTATTTCTAAATAGCAAAATTTTCAGATTTATATTTTATAATACTAACCTTTGGAAATATGAAAAATTTAATTTAAATTTAGATAGATTTCAGCTCCTCAAGTTTAAAAACTTATATCAGGTCTATAAGGCTAATTGGAGTTGACTATTTTTTTTTATCAACTATTAAAATAAATTTTTGGCTTTCTCAAATTCTGCCATTATCTAAATCCCTACAATAATATTTATCAAGAAAAATATAAATAAGAATGCAAGATAGTCTTTTAGGATTATAATATCCAATAAAACTAAGGTTCCCACCTATTTATTCAATTACCTATACATTAATTCAAGATTAAAATTGATTATTATTATGTCTTGAAGACTATTAATTTATTAATATATATTGTGCAGTGGATCTAAAAATGCATAAATACTACAGCATAAACTTCATAAATTTTTTTAGCTGCATCAACTGTTTATTCTAAATAATTCTGGATTACGTATTGTGTTATAGAACACCAATACTATATTAACTGTTAATTTTTTCTGACAAGTGTATTATTAAGGCTCTACATATGTGTCATCGAATAAATGCATTAATGAATGATTCCACCTATTGTGCTCCTATTATTTTGGAACGAAACCATTTGCATGACAGCCTTTTTAAAAAGAAGTATGCTACTTATCAAGACGGTTTCTCTAATTCATTAGGAAGAATTAAAAGTTTGGGCTTGAAAATTCATATTCTAGCAGGAGTTTAATTTGTTATTTCTGAAGTAATGGCCTTGGCTTTGAGAAGAAGTATTCAATTCCAACAAGAGGAAACATAATCATCAGAAGATACTGAATTGACCAATTCAATACTTGAAATGGGGGTGTTAAGTTAGTAGCATGGAGCCTGATGTAAAGGAACTTTGAGATAGCATCTTATGTAGATAGGAATCTTCTTAACATAACTTATTATTCTTAATCTCTTTCGCAATCGCCTATGCAATAACTTCTAATATTATTGTATACTATAAGTTCATTTTAGACTTTTAGTGCAGAGTCGATAGTAACGAATGATATGATCGCAGATAACATGGTTAGACTTTTAATCTTCAGTAAATTTCCATAAAATCGGAATTACTCCTAAGCCATAAATAATTGCAAAGATCTGCCAGTTGTTAATTTAGCTACTTAAATTGTAATTGCTATAGAAAATCAACCGCCAAAATAATTATGAGTATTGTGTAATTGTAATGAATACTCATTAAATGTGAAGAATTAACAGATGTTACGTACCTGGTATTCATTTTTTAAATATGAACTTGCAATTATACTTGTTTGACAGATATTGCCAACTGATTAGAAATTAATTTGTGATTTTATAGATCATAATTGATCATCAGATAAGGAGTAGCTAACTGTTATGTTACTTTTAGCAACAAAAGGAGAACTTATTGAACTAATTACTCTACTTGTAATAGAACAGCAAAACATAAAAATTAATGTAATTAATGTGCCGCTTATCAAACTAGTATTACATGATTTATTGTTATTTACATATGCAATGACTTTATGAACAAAAACAAGTATCCCTGGTGGTGGTGCATCTATCATAAAATTTCATCAGTTCTTAGTATTTGTTACAGGCGTCTGAATACAAAATTTGCTTGCAAAGATTCATATATAGAACTTGTACAACTTATGCAATTAGATATAAAAGTGACACATTAACCATTATCTTCTTAATATCCCTCTGTGTTACTAAATTAGCATATTAAGTCCCTACTATACAGTTTATTAAAATAAATTAAAATCTAAAAATGTAGTTGGACATTAAAAGCAATAAATAATATCTTGAAAAAATTAATTATGTTTCAAGTGTTTCTTTTCATAACCTATTCTTTTTGAATGTATTAATATCTTAACAATATTATTAACAACTAAGTCCAAGAATTATAACAAAAATACATAAAATCAGTTCTATTCTAATTCTAAAATCTATATTTATTGTAAAATTATTTTGTGTAATTTGGGTTATTGGTATTGATGAAACAACTTTTAAACCTTGTAAATACTTGTTTTGTATTTTATTTCTCTACAAAAGTAAGAGTAAATTTATATTTATTAATTTTTATCCAGATTTTCAAAAAAATCTATATTGCCATATTACATTAATCAAATATCTGCTGTAATTTTGAATAACATCAAATAATAAGCTACTAAATGATTAATTTATATTCTAAAAGGGGTGTTTATATCAAACATGACAACACTATTAAGGTTCTAATTTATTATTTTAAAAATTATTTTAATATTTTGAAAGATGCCTTTCTTGTAAATTTAATTTTATGTGCAACTGAATGATTAGAAATAATTTGATCCAATTCTTAGCATCTCATTATGCATTTTAGGCAATAATTATTTATTTCAAAAATCAATAAAACTATGCTTATTTAAGCATATGTATCTTACATTAAAATTAGTTTATAATATAGGAAACTTGATATCAATCGAATTTTTATAATTTATTATCAAAATATATTCTAGGAGAAATATCCCTTAGAAGATCGACAATCAAATGTTCATAAAAACAATAGTTTATTGTAAATTGTTCAATATTTCACTTTTATCAAAGTTCCAACAAACTAAATAGGAAATCGCTTGTATAAAGCTGATGTCTCAATTTTCAACTCTCCTCTGTCAATTAGATAAGAAATTGCCAAAATGACATTAAAGGAAAACCACTAAATAACTTAAATTAACCAATTAATAAGACTTTCTTCATTTAGATTTCTATAAGTGATGACACAGCATCCTATTATAATTAACTAAAAAAGTTTGAATTCCCATGATCTAATTTAGGGGGCCAAGGCCATGTAATTTCCTTACTATTTGAGAACGTAATCTAAATACTCAGAAAAATCCTATGGATTTAGAAAAATTTTCAATATCATTAAATTTCGGTAATAATTTCTTTATCAGTCCTTTTAGGCTTAAAATCCCATAATAAATATATTTGATACCCAATTTAGCATAATTTTAGTGTTTTTAAAAGAATTTGTAATTGACATTTTTCTAATTCTATTTTAACAAAGTCTATACTATCTGATTTAAGGAGCAGAATTATGAATTCACCTCATTTATCTCATATCAATTCAGATAAATCTTCACAAGTGCTCAAAACTAATTCTCCTTACTCTAGTTTCAGAATCTGATCTAACTCTATCTTTTTGGGGTTTCTATTTTCAAATTTTTGCTCATAATTTTTATCCAAATAAAAAGTTGAAAAAAAGGTCACCAAAATGTTTTCTCAAATACAATCGTTTAATCGTGAGGACACTTAAAAAGTCATCATCCCTCTTAAGTATACAACCTTTCAAAAATATTAAGGTACCCAAAGTTGTATTTGATGAACAAAATCAATCTGATTTATAAATGTTATAAAATAGATAAGAAATACATTTTTTAACTTTATGAGTGGAATAGTGATAAAAACAGGTATTGACAAATTCTATTTTTAATGTCACTTATTGTACTAACATACCATCCTGTCAATTTTTATGTAATACATCAAGGGGATTTTTGCTCTATAAAATTATAAATAATTTATGTGTATTTCGAATTACTACTCAAAGTGAACTTAATGACTGATTTGAGGGGGAGATCAGTCTTAGGGATGGTTATTTTCAAAATACTTAGCAATTAAGCAATCAATATTAGAATAATTTAAAATGTATAAAATGTTAAACAATAAAAAATGTTTATCTAATTTAGTTTTACACATCAGACTAATGAATAATTAAATTCAAAAACATTTCACATATATCTAAAATCAGTTAATTTTCTAACTCATAGAAATTACTATCCATTAAATTTTTGTTTTAATGTAATAATGCTATTTAAAATGAGCTAATCAGATATTTGAAATTAATTTATACGCAGAACAATCAATTTTATAATTAACAATTAAAAGACAATATTTGAAAATGACTCATATTTTCATTGGTTTAATATTTAATTAATTCAAATTATTAAAAATTGTATTAATGGATTTATTAAATCATCGAATATTTTGTTATTGCTTTTGATTTTGAGATTTAGATTTAATTTTTCTAGTGTAAATTAGTATGAAAAGGAAACAAGTTATTTAAATGAATAAAATACTATTTGTAAACAACTTGTATTTGTTAATTATATGTATTTATAATAATACTATTGCATTTGATATCTCGTTTTGAGCAAATAATTGGCAATGTTATTCAATTTCATCACCATTTTATAATTCTAATTCGTATCCAATTGTTCCTATTTATATTTATTAAACTTAATTATCAACGAAAATGAAATGAGTAATATTTATCCTTATCATTTCCAATGTAAGCATAGTTTTATGGAAATAGTCATAGAGTTACCTATCTTCTTGAACATCATAAAAATGAGAGAGTTCATTCCTAGTTTATTTTAAAATTATATGAGTATCATCCATATATTAAATTAGAATATTTTCATTCTAAGAATTATTATAGGGGATTTAATTTCTCAACTACTTTTACAATTCGAATTCAATGTAATTTTTTTTTAAATTTATCATTAAATAGAATAATTCTGAAATCAATTAATTCACAATGAAAAGTTTAAGCTTAATTAGGTCTTCAGTATATTTACATGATACTAGTTTAATTGTGAAATCGTATTTATTAAAATTTTTATGTTTAGACAATTCTGGATAAATTTCTTTGTTCAGTTTTATTGAGTATATCAAGTTTAGTTGTTATAAATTGATCTGATACATAGCCAATTATATATCAGACCAGGTATTGATGTCTTTCTATAGAAAGAGATATTAATCATTTGATTTTTCAATATATAGGATATCAAAGATAATAACAGTTACAATTTATAAATTAAAATTGATACCATCAATAATAATTAAAGCAGTATTATTACCATCATCGAGCTTGAGCTTTATTAAATTACCAACTCTTATTGTGTCTGCAAAATTAGTCGAACTTATTGTTATTTTATAACTAATATTTGAGATCAATTTACAAAATTCATATTAATTTTCAGAACATTGAATTAATTCAATATTTAAATCGCCAAATAATTGTGAGATGCGAAGATAATATTGCTATTGTATCCAAGTCAAATAATGTTAATTCCAAAAATAATCCCGAATTACATGAATAATTTAATTTTCCAAAAAAATCACTTTAAAACTTAACTTTGCTATTTATGCTTGAAAATGATATTATCTATAACATAATGGTGAGGTTTATTCATCACAATTTAATAGTTCTTAACTAAATTGAATTGGTCCTCTCAAAATAATGTTTGAATTATTTATAATAGTCAAATTACTAATTGGGCCATAAAACATCTCAGAAATATTTAATTTTACTCTTTTATTATTTTAAATTTCAATTTTAGATGATATCATGAGATTATATAACTCATAGCATTAATTTTAAATTAAAATATTTAATTCAACACTACCATCCTCCTCTTTTAAGTTTAATGAAAAGTTTGAATTTAACTTTCTTTAATGAAGTTTTTCTTTCTCTAGATTGACTAAAAATATTTTCAAGAATGAGCACCTCCACTCTTTTTCAAAAGAAAACAATATACAAAAATGATCAAATTAAAAAAAAGGATCATCAGTTGCAATAATTTCAATAAATGATAACACAGACAGATTATATTAAAAAATGGCTATAGATAATGAATTATTTTATTCAAGTAAAATAGCTAAGCTATCAAAATTTATTTAGTACTTAAAAGGGTAGTAAAATTAATAGTCATTAAAAGTGTAATTTTTAATTTAAAGTAATTCATCATCCTTGAAGTAATTTAGAATTAGAGATTGAGTTGAATTTTGTATTGCAAACAATAAGTAACAGAGTTATAAAGTTTAAATTGAAATAATTAATTATTCTTGAATTTGATAACATTTAAAATATTCTTTAGTTGAGATAGCCAAAATATTTGCATATTGGATAAATTTTACATTTTCATTCTCAAAATAAAATAGAATAAGTCCAGGTTAATAAAAGTTCTTCGATAGGTATTTGTAACTTGGTTTTTACTCAGGATTCGTTGACATAATGAGAGGCAAATCAGAATCTTTTGTGTAAACAAATGCATTTTAAGAAACTTGCTTAACATTTGTAATTACATCATTTAATTAAATATTGAAATGCAAAAGTGATTCCTATGAAAATTTAACTCCTCTCAATACATAATTATTATTTTTATTTCTGTTCACAAAAAAATATATCAATTAAGATTCAAGTACGTGATATTCATCCATGTTTACTGAGTATGAAAGTTTAAGGGGTTGACAATTATAGATATAAAAATATGATTCATATTGAAAACATACATAGCCATAAATTATTTTTTTTAACTAAAACTTATGTTAAAAATAAGTTTTATAAAGTTTTATTAAACAATTTTATTGAAAATCTTAATATTTGCTGATACTTACCTTAATATTCCCATCACTACTATTTAAATCAAATGTAGCATTATTAAAGTATTTAAAGTTCTGTAATATCAAGAATTTTGATTACTTCTTTTAACAAATATTTTGAAATTCCATCAACTCAGTGAGTTAGAACATTTCTTTTTAATTGCTATTTTCCTTTAAAATTCTAAAACACAAAACAATGCAGTCTTTTTTAAATAAATTTTTTTTCTCAATTACATATACAAACTTTAATTTAGGTATTACAAAACCACTTAGTGGTTTGTATTAATAAAATTATAACACTTTTTTTGTCTAATCATATTAAGAGAATAAATTATTAGAATCATAAAAGTATAATGAAGTGTTACAAATTTGATATGTCTAATTAATGCGAACATTTATTAATACTTTCAATTCAAATTAGTTTTATAAAAAAAGAAGGTTTGAACGGAAGTGAATATTGTTCAATGTGTATTTTTAACTCAGAATGATTTCTAATTGTTTTTAAGTTTGAATTAATGATGAATTGGTTTTATCTAATTCATTCACTAAAACTATTATTTAGCATATCTGTTAGATTATGATTTTTTGAATTTTACTTGTGTACTACATTAAGAAGTAATTTAGAGTTTTTGTTTCATATTAATTAAGATATACTTACACATAAAAATTATCTTGGATCAAAATGATACAAGATGTTTTTTGATTAATTTCACAATAAGACACATCATCAATGAAAGAAAGATTTGATAACTCAATATACTTATACTTCATCGAAGCTTCGAACAAAATGCTAGCTTGATTGTTTTTAATTTACATAACTTTCCATCTCCAACATTGATAAAACACAATTAAATATTATTCTTGGTCCATTTTGATTTATTTTTTTTTGCATTCATCCTCTCTTTGGTCTGAAACATCATATTCCAAACTTATAGTCACCCTCCCTTACAAATCTATGTCATATTATTTTAAAGTTGACTAACTCAGACAAAATAAACTTAAACTTCCATCTTAATTTGTAAACAATTCATCACAGAGTTCATTAGCCAATATTTTTGTCTCTATCCTAATTAATTCATTAAAATTAGTTTATTCCTCGTACAAAATTAAATCAAAGCCCATACAAGTGATATAATAATCGAGATTAACAAATAAGCAGCATAACAATTTTTCTTATATTTTATTTTGATTTAAAGAATTGATTACTCTTATTAATATTGGTTCTTCTTAAAATGGAATTTAGAATGACTTTTATACAATTTGAGTATTGATGTGCTGGAGNTTTAACTCCTCTCAATACATAATTATTATTTTTATTTCTGTTCACAAAAAAATATATCAATTAAGATTCAAGTACGTGATATTCATCCATGTTTACTGAGTATGAAAGTTTAAGGGGTTGACAATTATAGATATAAAAATATGATTCATATTGAAAACATACATAGCCATAAATTATTTTTTTTAACTAAAACTTATGTTAAAAATAAGTTTTATAAAGTTTTATTAAACAATTTTATTGAAAATCTTAATATTTGCTGATACTTACCTTAATATTCCCATCACTACTATTTAAATCAAATGTAGCATTATTAAAGTATTTAAAGTTCTGTAATATCAAGAATTTTGATTACTTCTTTTAACAAATATTTTGAAATTCCATCAACTCAGTGAGTTAGAACATTTCTTTTTAATTGCTATTTTCCTTTAAAATTCTAAAACACAAAACAATGCAGTCTTTTTTAAATAAATTTTTTTTCTCAATTACATATACAAACTTTAATTTAGGTATTACAAAACCACTTAGTGGTTTGTATTAATAAAATTATAACACTTTTTTTGTCTAATCATATTAAGAGAATAAATTATTAGAATCATAAAAGTATAATGAAGTGTTACAAATTTGATATGTCTAATTAATGCGAACATTTATTAATACTTTCAATTCAAATTAGTTTTATAAAAAAAGAAGGTTTGAACGGAAGTGAATATTGTTCAATGTGTATTTTTAACTCAGAATGATTTCTAATTGTTTTTAAGTTTGAATTAATGATGAATTGGTTTTATCTAATTCATTCACTAAAACTATTATTTAGCATATCTGTTAGATTATGATTTTTTGAATTTTACTTGTGTACTACATTAAGAAGTAATTTAGAGTTTTTGTTTCATATTAATTAAGATATACTTACACATAAAAATTATCTTGGATCAAAATGATACAAGATGTTTTTTGATTAATTTCACAATAAGACACATCATCAATGAAAGAAAGATTTGATAACTCAATATACTTATACTTCATCGAAGCTTCGAACAAAATGCTAGCTTGATTGTTTTTAATTTACATAACTTTCCATCTCCAACATTGATAAAACACAATTAAATATTATTCTTGGTCCATTTTGATTTATTTTTTTTTGCATTCATCCTCTCTTTGGTCTGAAACATCATATTCCAAACTTATAGTCACCCTCCCTTACAAATCTATGTCATATTATTTTAAAGTTGACTAACTCAGACAAAATAAACTTAAACTTCCATCTTAATTTGTAAACAATTCATCACAGAGTTCATTAGCCAATATTTTTGTCTCTATCCTAATTAATTCATTAAAATTAGTTTATTCCTCGTACAAAATTAAATCAAAGCCCATACAAGTGATATAATAATCGAGATTAACAAATAAGCAGCATAACAATTTTTCTTATATTTTATTTTGATTTAAAGAATTGATTACTCTTATTAATATTGGTTCTTCTTAAAATGGAATTTAGAATGACTTTTATACAATTTGAGTATTGATGTGCTGGAGTTTCTAATAATCTTCTTCATCTCCTTCTAAAATATAACATTATGATGTGAATTAATAGCAAGCTATTTATTGTTGTGTTACCAATTCATTGCACTTTGAATTTAAAAGGTTAATAAGGTACCCTAATAATATATATAGAATTTTCATCTTATATAATATAATAAATATATTCAAATTGAAATGATTTAGAACACATCTGAAAGGAATCAAGATTTAATTGGAGGCAATGTCTTACAATAGAAACTATGTCAAAAACGAATTTCAGAAGTCTAAAAAATGGAATTTACTTTTACTCTTTTGAACTTTACCTTTTAATTCATTATCACATCCCTACCATTTGCAAAATAAGATATACAGAATTAAGTTGTTTCATGATAAATTTATCTTTATTAAAAACTAATATTGAAAAAACATTATTCTACATAACTTATCAGTTCTTTACACATTCAAGATTACACTTTGTATAATTTTTATGACAATTCTAATAGTAGTGTATGAGTATTATATTAAGAACATCAACATCACCCAAATATTTTAGTTTAATTAAGTAATTGAGCTTAAAATTAGCCATTAATTCTTTTTTTCTGTTTTTTTAATATTCATTTTAAGAAATTGTGTGTTAAATTTAAAAGAATTACTTATCTAAAAGTTACAGAAAATATTCTAAAGTGAATTATTCTATTTATTTATTAACTGCTACTTCATAAATCCTGTTGTCCATTTTTGATTCAGGCTACATTAAGAATTATTTGAATCAATTATTATTCAAATTAAATTAGAATATTATTTTTGGTAATCTGTTTTCTATCATTCAAAGTATTTTTAATGATTCAATCATCAATATCTACGTTTCATCTGCATCTTGACATGGCAACATTATTTTATAGCTAAAGTAACTTCTCTAATTTCTCTAATAAAGATTACTAGCAAAATTTTGGCAAAATTAGGAAGGTGATAAAATAGTTGATAGTGATATATAAAATTTCTAAAAGGTAAAAACGAGTGATCTATCATGCTTAGATGAATTAGAATAGAGAGTGAATTGAAAAATACTAAATAGTGCACTTCTTTACTATTATCAACTTTATAAAGAATATGAACAGACTGCCTCCAGACAATTGATCTACATCTTCAATCAAAAAATGTTTCGTGGAATCCTTAGTGCATTCAGTTTATGTTGAATCAACAAATTAAAATAGGACCTTTGTTGAATGCAGGCGATAAAAAAATGAGATATTCTTTGTACTAATGTGGACTTCATGCTTTCTTACAAGCTCTTCCTTAAATCGTTTATGAGATTTGCATTTCAAATCTGTGAGTAAATTGGAATCTAGTACTTTCTGATAAATACCAAAATACTAAAAATATTTTAAATAAGTGTAAATTGGTTTCACTAAGGCAGTTAATTTGCTACTTTTTGGATTCATATCTTTTCTAAAATCCATTTCTAATATATATTCTTAAACAAATGCTATTAAGAGAATAATTGATATAAGCGTTGCAATAATATAAAATTAATTATCGAACCTTCATATATAATTGATAATTTCAAATATTTAGTTTAGGTCTAAATAAATTTCTCAGTGTTAAATTTATTAATCTATGAATCGTTTGTTCTGATTATTAATTTATATAAAGCAGATTGTGGATATTTGATGAAGATATAAATGCATTTGCTAGAATTCTAATTTAAATACTCATTATATAATTAAAAGAAAGTCAAGTGGAAGAGATTCTACAAAAGCTATGATTAGGATTATGTATGACGATTCATAAGTAAGGATTCTAATTTATCCAAGTTTAGGAGAGTTCCAAAAGTTATGGAAATGACTTTTTTACATTTACTAATGTATTTCAAAATGAAAATAAAATTCAGTTTCAAATTTAGTTCTTTGATGTTCTGTGCTGACTGGTCATAGTATTTACTAATAATGTCAAGTTTGCTCAAATGATATTTTATACCCACCACATATGTAAGATTATCAGAAAGATGGATTACTTAGAATGCATCATTAATGTGTCAGTTTAGNAAATATTTTAGTTTAATTAAGTAATTGAGCTTAAAATTAGCCATTAATTCTTTTTTTCTGTTTTTTTAATATTCATTTTAAGAAATTGTGTGTTAAATTTAAAAGAATTACTTATCTAAAAGTTACAGAAAATATTCTAAAGTGAATTATTCTATTTATTTATTAACTGCTACTTCATAAATCCTGTTGTCCATTTTTGATTCAGGCTACATTAAGAATTATTTGAATCAATTATTATTCAAATTAAATTAGAATATTATTTTTGGTAATCTGTTTTCTATCATTCAAAGTATTTTTAATGATTCAATCATCAATATCTACGTTTCATCTGCATCTTGACATGGCAACATTATTTTATAGCTAAAGTAACTTCTCTAATTTCTCTAATAAAGATTACTAGCAAAATTTTGGCAAAATTAGGAAGGTGATAAAATAGTTGATAGTGATATATAAAATTTCTAAAAGGTAAAAACGAGTGATCTATCATGCTTAGATGAATTAGAATAGAGAGTGAATTGAAAAATACTAAATAGTGCACTTCTTTACTATTATCAACTTTATAAAGAATATGAACAGACTGCCTCCAGACAATTGATCTA
The DNA here is from genome assembly GCA_905182995.1 of Paramecium octaurelia. Classification (NCBI taxonomy): domain Eukaryota; phylum Ciliophora; class Oligohymenophorea; order Peniculida; family Parameciidae; genus Paramecium; species Paramecium octaurelia. The sequence goes on from CAJJDP010000072.1 coordinate 331,464, forward strand.
CATCTTCAATCAAAAAATGTTTCGTGGAATCCTTAGTGCATTCAGTTTATGTTGAATCAACAAATTAAAATAGGACCTTTGTTGAATGCAGGCGATAAAAAAATGAGATATTCTTTGTACTAATGTGGACTTCATGCTTTCTTACAAGCTCTTCCTTAAATCGTTTATGAGATTTGCATTTCAAATCTGTGAGTAAATTGGAATCTAGTACTTTCTGATAAATACCAAAATACTAAAAATATTTTAAATAAGTGTAAATTGGTTTCACTAAGGCAGTTAATTTGCTACTTTTTGGATTCATATCTTTTCTAAAATCCATTTCTAATATATATTCTTAAACAAATGCTATTAAGAGAATAATTGATATAAGCGTTGCAATAATATAAAATTAATTATCGAACCTTCATATATAATTGATAATTTCAAATATTTAGTTTAGGTCTAAATAAATTTCTCAGTGTTAAATTTATTAATCTATGAATCGTTTGTTCTGATTATTAATTTATATAAAGCAGATTGTGGATATTTGATGAAGATATAAATGCATTTGCTAGAATTCTAATTTAAATACTCATTATATAATTAAAAGAAAGTCAAGTGGAAGAGATTCTACAAAAGCTATGATTAGGATTATGTATGACGATTCATAAGTAAGGATTCTAATTTATCCAAGTTTAGGAGAGTTCCAAAAGTTATGGAAATGACTTTTTTACATTTACTAATGTATTTCAAAATGAAAATAAAATTCAGTTTCAAATTTAGTTCTTTGATGTTCTGTGCTGACTGGTCATAGTATTTACTAATAATGTCAAGTTTGCTCAAATGATATTTTATACCCACCACATATGTAAGATTATCAGAAAGATGGATTACTTAGAATGCATCATTAATGTGTCAGTTTAGCTAAATCCATTCAAATCATAATACTCTCCAGATCTAGAGAAGATATGTCAGTTGAAATCAACACAATCAAAGAATTATAATTTGTGAAAATAAGAAGTTTTGAAAATCCAAAATAATCCGCTCACTAGATTATTCAGATGAATTCATTAATCAATGAACTTCTTCTACTATACAAAACGTGTCTAATATAAAGCAAAGCAATATGTATTAAGCAATAATAAAACACCAATATATAAATCTTGTTTAAGGTTAACTAAAATTACTTGTACATATTATAAGAGGATATGTAAGCCAAAAAATCATATTTCACATATATTCAGTAAGTACTTATCAAAATGATCAACAAAAAAGTAGAAATAATTTATTGTTTACATTTAAGTCTCGATCTATATTTGCTATGATTTGAATATCCGATTTAAAACTTTCTATTTTATTTTCGTTTGCTTGATAATCAATGAATATTGAAAGGCAATAATAGGTTAATTACGAAAATCAAAAAATTATTATTTCACTATGAATTTTTTCAAAAAAATATATTGAATACAAAATTTTCAATTTAAAGTAAAGTAGCCATTGTTAGGAGAAATTTTTCAAATGATGTTATGGGTATCATCATTTTTCTTAAGTGTTAATCAGATTTTTACATTTTTATTATTATTATATTATTAATCATCAATTAATCATCAATTAATTATATCTAATACTATTTTATCTAACTCAAGATCTGAACAAAACCTCCATTCTAGTCAAAGAGATTAAGGTAAATTTTATGTCTCTAAAATAAAACAGGATAACTACCTAAAACACAAATCTAAACGTATTTATTTAATAAATCTTAAGTGGTTAACCATTTTCTGTTGTGAATTATCTACCAAAAACGCAGTGACCACTTCAGATCTTTTTATTCCAAAAAAAAAAGTTGCTCATGCTTTTTTATTTTTGGTGGTTCATAATAAACGGGTACGCCACTTGAGAAGATCCCATATGCAAGTAAACTAATCTCCTGTGCTCTACGAATTTGTAATAATTTTCTAACCATTTCCTCTCTATATTCATTAGGTTGGGTTTTGTGAGGACTTTTTGAATTATCAGACCTAAGAATATTTAAGTATTGGTTTACTCCTTATACAACAAGGTCTGAATGAAGATATTCAATTTATGAGTTGAACTTGTATTTTCTGAGCCCTTATTGAATTAAGCTTAAATCTATTAAAAGTGGGTTTATTTCAATCAAGGTTCCTTTTATCACATACATTTAGATAATTTTAATATTATAGAAGAATGTACAAAGCACACAATGTCCACATAAGTTGGCAATTTTCGAACTAATAGCTTAATTCTAAAGATAGATTAGTCTGGGAAAGTTATGTTGTATCAAAATAATGATCAGCAGAAAAATAAACTAACTTTTAAAGATAGCATTCGCACCAACTTAATTGAATTAAATGTGCAAACGCTAAGATGATTATAATATCTTTCTTTTTAAGTTTGTATAGTTATTTAAAAAGATTATAATATTGTAAATCTAGCCATCATAATGCTCTTTAAAAATGAAGCGCTAAATTTATATTGGAATTAGATTTAATGAAAACAATCTGTCCTTTAGTAGAGTAGATATGAGATCTAAAAGTTGGAGAAGCCTGCATATTTTAATCTAAGTAACAAAAAAGCGAAAAAGAGAATGATAAAAGTTCATTAATAACATATCCTCTCTCTGATAAGAAAAGCTAAGGAAGGAAATTTTGCCAATTTGAAAAATCAAAATTCTTGCACTTCGAATTTTTTTAGAATAATATTAATTTAACAAAATTCTATATAATTTTTAATTGCCTCTTCTACCATTTAATTCAGAATTTCTAGAGCTATATTAGCTTCAAAATGAAGTTTTATATATGCAAAAATTAATTCTGATATTGATCCAATTAAGGAGATGTAGAATTATGAATGATATTTTAAAATTTAACCTAAAAGTAGAGAAAGTCCTTTGATTATTTACAAATTAGTCCATTCTTTCCTTATATAATTTTAAAGAAATTGGTCATTTCTTTATCAAATTTATTCCAAATTTTTTCATTTGAAAAGGAAATGATCCATTTGTTTTGTTAGTTTTCTTTACAAAACAGAACTTAGTCATTATTTTTTATGAATCCAATTATTTCCTTATTAAAATAAAATAAGGAAAATGTTAAGGTACCTAAGACATTTAATTTGAAAAATTCTGTCAATTTTCTATCATAAATAGCTTGGCTGTTTACTAAAAGTACAATTTATTTTAATCTCCAAAAATTAGATAAAATTTTAGAACCCTAAATTTGATTTGAAGGAGTTTGGATCATTTATTTTGATATTTAATGTTCAGTAAAGTTAACAATAGAGTGAAAATTTAAATTTATTAATTAATGGAGAGTATCAGGAAGATAAAATAATCAAATTAAATATAAATTAGAAAGTAATAGATAAATGATAATCAATGCATTAGTTATCTATGAATATTTATCTTAAAATCAATTTTTAGTTACATAAAAATACGTTTAAAAATTATGTTTTCATAAAATTGAAAGATTTTAAATAGATCTAGTTATAATTTTAACAACAAATTTTAAATTACATTATCTTATAAAGGGTAATTTGAAATAAATTTACTAATGTTGATCCATAGAATAAGATATAAAAATTACTAAAAGGTTGAAAATTTGAAGGCAAATTGGGTTGAAAAGCTTCAAAGATGTAATTAGAAAACATGTAAAAATATTACAGATTTTTCAATAGAGCAATTCTCAATAGATTGGAAAATATAGTAGTCATAAAATGAAAAAGTTAAGTATACATTTAAAGTATTGTTTATTTCGGTTTATTTTTATTCAATCTATATTAAACCTAGAAACATCTAAATTTTAAAATATATCTACAAATCTAAAATGCATAACTAAAATACCATTTATGTCGTCATCCTTAATATCGTCTCCGTCACTATCCACAACTACGAATCTAAGGTATTGATTTATTTCAAAGATAAAGTCCAAAACAGCAGATACCTTTCAATAAAAATACTTATTTACTTTCCAATCAGGATTTGGGTTGTTTTTTTAACTTCTGTTTTCACTATTAATTTTTCGGCTCCTTGTTTTCCTTCTGTTAAATAAACATATATTTAAGGGTCGCTATCTGATAGTACATCCTTATTAGCTAGACCTCTAGCAGAGAAGAAAAGTTCAATTTTTTCCCTATCTTCTATTTGTATGCATTAATTATAATTGAAATTTATACTTATTATTACATAATATAAAAATAATAAGTTGAATCATTTAAACTTAAAAAGCGAATGCAATTTTCGAGAAGTACCTAAATATGAATTATATTATGAATTCAATTGTGAAAAGTATCTAGCTGATAAGGTAGAAAATATATAATCAGATAATTAGAAATGCTTGATCGGTGATAGATTAATTATGAGATAACTAATTACATTTATAACTTTAATAAGCAATAAATTTATGACCAAAAGAAAAATGATCAATCATCAGATTTTGATTAAGAAAGAATCAATTAATATCTATCGAATAGCAAATAAAATTACTTTTAGTTAGAGTAACTAATCATTAAGCCAATTTTTCTACTTTGATTTTGAATGTATAATTTCTGAAATTTAGTTAAATATGGCTTTAAATATGTTTATTAAAATGAAATAATTTAATTAATTTAATTAATAGATTGAGATTTCATTAATAAATATTGTTAAATTATTAAATAAAGTAATAATGAAAAAAAAGATATCAATCTTATTCAATACGTGCTCAATGAGAGAAAGGATAATTTTATCGCTATTAAATGAGGATTCAAAGAAGACAACATACTATGTATTATAATAATTTTTGTGAACCTGATAGTGTAATATATTTTGAAGTTTTAAGAGATATTTATTATACTAAATTCAGATTTATTAAAAAAACAATGATTAAGTTTGAAATATTTCAAAAGTGATACATATAAATAATAAATATAATTTAAATTAGGCCATCAGTTTTATCAATTTAAGAGAGCAATCTGATAAAAATATCATTTTAATAAGAAGAAAAGCACATAAATTATATAAAAAACTTAATTTATGATTAAAAGTCAAATAGTATTAAATTAAAAATAACCTAAGTAATATTTATTCAATAATAAAAATTAATAATAATAGTAAAGTTATCAATTTCTTTCTGATTCTAATGAAAATATTGATTGAAATTTATAATTTTTCAATTATAAAATAAAGATGTATTTCAAAATTGTATTAAATAAATCTAATATTCTTTCAAATGTATCTAAATTTATGATCAGAATCATAAATAATACGAAACATACTTAAAGCCTTACTAAGTTTCTTTTATGAATTAAATTTTATTATATTGATTTTAATTTGTTTTATGGATCTAATTGCATATATCATATTGATAAATATAATATTTCTTGATTTTAAGGTTTGAATTTTTGTAATAATGAGGAAGAAATTAAAACTCAGTAGGTTTTTTATTTATTTTTTAAACGAATTACAGGATTAACAGAGCCTCTTTAAAATGAATCCTAACCTCTACAAATAGTTCGAGAATTTAAACTTAATAAGGTAAAATTAGAGTGCTTAATGGGTATTCTAATTAGATTTTCGTTGCAAAAAAAACAATTCATTTCATTAACATTTAGACAAAGTATTCTTTATTGAGAGAACCTGTCGAGGAAAAATCCAAATTAGGGAAACCTTTAGGGTTTAGTTTGAAGGAAATTATTCAGATGATGGTTAGTTGATTAAAATTTAAGAGATTAATTAACCAAACATATAATTTAAAAAGGGTTTCATGAAAGCTTCAAGGCTTATGTAAAATAGGAAGAAAACTTTGTTTCAGTATATTTGGCAGATCTTTGGAGATGAAAGAAGCTTTGTGATTAAAACATTATTCAAAGAAGTAGCTTATGGATAAGATAAAGGGAAGGAACATAAAACCTATCTTAGCTTTAAAAATTAAAGGAAATAGCAATGATAAGATAGATTGATCGTTATGTGCTGATAAAATTGGATGAAGTGTATGAGACTGATAATTCTCCTTATATGGTACTTGATCTTTTGGGAGGTGGATCTTTATTTGACAAAGTTAAAATAAATTATAGTTTAATGCATTTGAAATTGAAGTGCTTGTTTTTTAGTCTATTGGAGAGGCTTCATCATATGCATTCGAAAAATATAATGCAAAGACTTAAAACCAGAAAATTATGTATTTAGAAAATAGGGGTAATTTAATAATTTTATTTGAAGTATCTGTGTATATTGCTGATTTTGGATTAGCTCAACGTTCTTAATGAATTTCCTTATTTGTTTAATAGATGTGGTACTCCAGGATTTGTGGCTCCAGAGGTGATTTATTGTAAAGTTGGAGGAAGACATGATTCAATAACTGATATTTAATTTAGGATTAATATTCTATATTTTTCAGATGATTGTTTTGAATCTTAGACTCACTGGAAAATCAGCATTTCCTGGTAAAAGCTATAATGATGTTTGGGTAAAAACAGAAATGTGAGATATCATTTCAACGTCTCAATCTTTGAGAGCGTTCCTTAATAAGCCTATGATCTTCTAATAAACTTACTTGATAAGTTTCCCAAAACAAGAATATCTGCTAAGGAAGTATTGAGTCATGGCTATTTAGGAAGAAGATTAAAATAAATCGAGGAAAATGAGGGTGATGCATTGAAAAATCAAGAAGAACAATTGAAATTCATAAATAGAGGTTAAAGCAATTAAATAATTCTCCATTGCATTCACCTCTAATAACAGCTTCTTCTAAATTAAAAAAGGGTTATTCAAATGATAGTCTACATTAATAAAGTCCTTTATTAAATGGGCCAACAAATAAAATAGGTATTGAAATGATCTATAAAGATTCGCCTTTAATTAACAGTTCCAATAATTTCTTTACAAACCTCCAAATGGCTAGTGCTTATTTAAAAATTGTGTATTTTTTGAGATTATCAAAATTCTAAAATTAGGTTATTTGATGATTTATCTAATTACTAATTAATAATTTAATTTTTCTGAACATTTTCTTATACAATACCTATAATAAGTATCTAAAGGCCTTTGATCTGAAAATTGAAAAATTAAAGCAGCTGATTCTTTCAATTCTTAACCATGTGAATATAGGTCTTCACTATTTGGAATTCTCCATGTATCTAAGTTATAATAGGGCGTAAGTAAACGAATCATCTATTTATTTTCTCTAATTCTATTGATAATATTTTTCAATAGCCCCTTTTTCACTTCATCGAAAATGGGAATCTAAGTGTGATTGCTAAAGAATTTCTTTCTTAATTTCGGTAGACTCTTGCTTATAGACAGAGAGTTTAATTCAAGACACTCTTAGAAGATTCTGTACAAATAAATCATTATGAGTTATCAACTGATTAGAGTCTTAATATTTAACTTAGATTATAGAGATATCTTGTGAATAATCATTTGAAGAAATTTAGATAAAAGTTTCGGTTCTTTTTGGTCTCATTTCAATATTATATATACGACACTCTAGTTTATTCGTATCCTTTAATTCCAAAAGCAAATGATTAAAACTAATAAATTTTAATTAAAAAGTTTCCATCCATAGATTACCTGAAAACATGAATATATTGGACAAGCACTTCAAATGAGACAAAAAGATTTTTTACAATCATGATTTCCTTTGATTTATCATCTTTTGGTTGATTTTTCATTTTGCACATTTGTATTAATATTAATTATAGTGATAATACATTATTCTACTTAAGCATATATATTTTTTAATTTAAGTATGGCTCAGAATGAATAGATGCCAAATGTTTAAGATTTGATAGCAGCTTTCACCTCTTTTAATTTGGCTGCCTATGAAGTATCAGAACAACTTCTGAAAGGAATACTACTTGATACGCCCCATAATATGGTTCATCTAGTAAAATTGCTGATGCTATAATTTGATAATTTGTTTAAGCAAATTTAAGAATTATAAGTCAGGATAGAAACCATAAACAAAGCTTAATAAGAACCACAGTAACATCGCACAAGAAATTCTATGGCTGTGGTAAAATTAATTTAATACATCCCATAATTTATATGACATATTTGGGCAAATCTAAAAGTAAATGTATAAGACATGAAAAATGTCATACATAGAAATATTGTAGCAGAAGATCCAGAATAGCATGTTAAGTTGGCCTAATCAGTTAAGGAGGTGATTTCTGAGAAGGGTAATTAACCTAATTGGAAAGAATAATAATAATGATAATAATAAAATGCAAAATAATTAAATTTGAATAAATTTATATAAAGCCAAATGTTTATTTTGATAATTTACTGAAAATTTTGTTTCGACAATCCTTCCAATCAAATATCAAAATAGTTCTGCATTTTAAATTTACACATTCAACATGACTTATTTAATAGCATTATGAATTTATTTAAGTAATCAAATAAATATTTATTTTTTGCAATTCTATGAATAATTGTTATAGAAAAACATATTTCAAAAGAAATAATAAAAAAATTAGTATTAAAATCAACCTTTTAGGCATATTTCTCAAATATAAGTGTAAAGCTTTTTAAATAATCCTGCAACTATATTTTTGATCAAATAAGACTGCTGACTTTTGAGGTGGAAATATGAAGTTTTACAAATTATAACATAAATTAGAATAGCTCATAAACTAATTGAATATAAGGTTGATAAATTTACATATAATTTCTATTTCTATTATTAAAATATTCATGATTGAGACAATTTATGAAAAGTAACAATAACAGTTAGTGCAAATCAAATAGAAATGTCAAGAAGCCTCGAAAAAATTCAAAAATGCTTTGCAAGAAGGAGCTGCAACAAAAATTAAAAACAACGAAATTTTCTCAATATCTAAGTACATTTCATGTTTACAGTTTAGCAATATATATCGATTATGTGAACAAGACAATTAAGAGGTCCATCTTTATTAATCTAAGTATATGACGGTTGAAGAATAATTGAAAGAAATTTATCAAGATCTTTTGAAAGAATTCATTAATGATATTTACTACTAAGTTGATAAATTTAATTAGGAAAAAGAAAGTGTATAAATACCAATATTATATTCAAGGTACTCTTTATTGTTACAAAAACATATCACGATTATAAAGCTTATTCAAATTCGCTTTACTAAATGTTCTGTAGGCTTGATAAAAAATTTACATCGGTTTCTTAGACATTTCTTATGGACTTGTCTATAAAGTTATTTAAAATGGAATATTTTGATAAATTTAATAAGCTAATCCTGAATACAATTTTATAGTTTATATAGGAAACAAGAAAGTATGGAATATTATTGAATAAATAAATCAAACAACTAGTTGAGTTATTTTCTATCATGGGTTCTAAGGAAGTTGAATTGAAGTATATAAGAGAATCTGGATATTTTTATATTTCCAAAAAAAAAGAGGATGCTTAAAGATTCTACGAAGAATAATTTTAATCTCATCTTTTAACAGAAGTAAAGTTTCTTTCTATTCTTAGACTTTAAAATATTATAAGAAGGAAATAGATGATAAATTAAACTTAACTACTATAGAGTTTATAAATTGGATAAATTCCATTTTCAAATTGGAATAGGATATGTGTTTGGAATGCTATCCAATTAGTTATTAAGTATTAAAAAAGGAATTAGAAATTATACTAGTCAATAATCAAGCAGCTAGATTAATCGATTCACCTACAGGATTAAGCTATATGTTACAATATGACTAGACTGATGAATTAAAATTATTATTCAAATTCCTAGCTCAAAATAATTAATGCAGAATTTATATATCCAAATATTTTGAATAAAAAGGATAGCCTTTAAATAATTCAATTTTAAATTAAGAATAAATGGAATAATAAAAAAGTAATTATTTAAATTTATTTGATTTTTAGATGAAGCTGAACTCTATTTCACGAATATATTATTATTAATGGAAAAAGCTGAAGATATTTTTAAAAATTAATTGGAAAAAGAACCCGAGGTCTAAAGTTTATACGAGGAAGCAATAATGTATTTGATAAATAAACATGAAAAATCTCCAAAATTTTTAGCCATATATATTGATATTATCATAAGAAGAGAGAAAGGACGAAAGGAAATAGAAGGCGATAAAAGGTTGCCCTAAATTGTTTCTCTTTTTAAATTACTTTATCAAAGAGATATTTTTTTTAACCATTATTACAAACTATTATCCAAAAGATTGCTCAATTAATAGACTTAAGATCTCTAATTAGAGAAGTAACTTATTTAAAAATTCAAAGGTTAAGTTGGTTCAAATGTTCTGTAATATTTTTAATTATTCTTAGACCAAAATTATCTACCATGATTTAAGATATTGAATTATCAAATAGATTTACCATTGATTAATCACTCAGCAAAGATATCCAATTTGACTTAAATGTGGTCTTGCTTACTAATGGGTGTTGGCCTATAATAACTAATATTTAAGATAATATCATTAGGCCACTTGAAATTTAGAATAGTTTGGAGTATAGATTTACTTATTGTTTTGTAGGAATTACAAAAAAATGTTTGAAGATTAAAACAAAGAAAGAAGAATCGAATGGTAATTAAATTTGGGATAGGGAGAATTGATATATAAAATGTAAACAGAAAAATACATCTTGATTTTGAATACAATGTAAATGATTGCTATCCTTTAATTCAATAAAGCAGATTCATTCTCTATCAAAAAAATCCTAGATATGACTAATATTGATAAGAAAATTTTAGAAAATTCATTGATCCCTTTTGTTTGTATGAAGATAATAACAAGAGAAAAATAGGATATTGAAGATTTTTCAGATGAAAATGAAGTTCTAAAATTGAACATGAGTTTCACAAAAAGGGCCAAAAAAATTCAATTATTGCCCAATTACAAGATGTAGCCAAAAAGAGCTGTAAAATCAATAATTAATTTCTAGAATAATGACAAGGAGGAAAAAGAGGAGAAGTAACAATTACAAAAGCAAAGAGAATCTGTTGTGGATTCTTAGCTGGTAAAATTGATGAAAATTAATAAAACAATTAATCATCAGAACTTACTATAAAATTGTTAAAATGCGATCTCTATTTTTAGACCAGATGAGAAATTCATCAAAAATAGAATAGAATATTTGATTGAGAAAGAGTACATAGTAAGAGATGAAAATAAATTGTATTTATTAATTATATAAATTATTTAGGAATGTTTATCGTTATCAGAATTGAGGATAAATAGATAAGACAATTTAAGTATGAATTAAAATACAAATAGATTTAAATATTATTTTTAAATGCAAGAAAAAGTAGTTTTATAATGAAATACTTGATTTAATCTTTTAAGAATCAGTATTTTCTCAACACTTCCTTCTTTACTTAATTAATATGGCTATAAAAATTTCATTTTCTTATTAATATCTCGAGTAGTACGCAATTTCTTTAAAAGTAATATCTATTGTGTTTATTCCAATTTCTTTTTAAAATTATATCGCTTGCTTTTGTTTTAATTTCCTTTTAAAATGCTATTTTTTTAGGTTCGACTTATTATATCACCAACCTTTCTGATGAGAATCTCTTTGAATTTTGCAACATAGCCCTAGCCTCTAATTTTGATTAGGTGATTCTAAATTTTTGTTGGTCGCATGTCTTTCATATGGGAAATGTTGGATGCGTTCTTATTTGGTGGAATCGATCTCTATGCTAAAATTTATTTATTGCATCGTTCCCATTTGTCTATGTAAATAAGGCCCATGTCTATTTTTCCTTCCTTCGATTAATGATTAGTCTAATTGTTTTTAAATGAGTTTACTATCATTAGAGATATTAATCATCTACTCTTCAAGATTGAATCAAACCTGTGATCTAAAAGGTTCTCATCATCTTCTTAGAGTTTTATATCCCCCTATCTATTTTTTGTAATCTTTTCATGGTCTATTTCGATAGTTTTCTTTAGAAAGTTCTTCTTTTATTTTTCAGTCCCTCAATGCAAAAATTAGTTAATTTTATAATTTCTTATTTATTCTTATCCTTTTAAAAGTTAGATGTTTAATATTTCTCCTTTCTTATTCCTTTTAACTTATGTTGTATGCTAGATGAATTTAGCGAATTTCTTTTTGTTATTTAAAGAGTATGAGATATACATTCTTCAATATATTTGACTGTGATTTAATCAAAAGCTTAATGAAAAAGTGTTAGAGGCCAGGCCAGAATGAACATTTTCTTTTATTAGTAATTCTTGACTTGATTCCAGATAATCTCAATGACATTAATTAAAGAGTATACGAAGGGAGGAATAGATGGGTAAATTTTTGATAGAGCTCGAGCATACGCTCTCCCTTATGAATCTGAGCATTGTAAGAATAACAAAAAATTATACTACCTCTAATAATGGGCAGGTTGTTCTAATAACATAATCATCTATAGATAAATCTGGTGCAATATATAATGTTCCTGCAATTTATTCATAAATGAGAAATTTATTCTATCCAATAGGGTCTAAAAGGGAGCTAGCACAGAATTCTACATAATTCAAATAGTTATGATTTCTTCTATTACCATCTCTTCTCAGCTAGACTCGATGCCCTAAATTACACTTATTGACAAACAAGAGATTTGTCCAGCTTTTAAGTAGGAGCATAAAGCATAAAAATTTCTTTCTTGATGATATATGCTTAGGAGTCATTAATTTTAAAGAGTTCTTTAGAGGGAGCTTCTAAGAGCATCTTGATAGATGAGAAGTATTGCTTTTTTTGAGTATAAGCCTTTTGCAAAAAGTCAAAGTAGATGTCCAAGAGATTAAAAAGACCTCTTGTTGCTCTTATCAGATGAATTTTTCAATCTAGTCTTAAGGAAATTTACTTATAAAAAATTGGTTGTCTAGATTTTCTTCCAAAGATAATCTCTTAATCTATTGCTCTTTTTGATTTGAAACAATGATAATATTTTTACATTTGTCAGATTTTTTCATTCTCTTATGCAATTTGTGATAAAAGAGCCTGGGAAACTTTCTTCTCCAATGAAGCCAACTCTATTTTCTTATAGTCTTATGCTCTTAAACATTATGAGAAAGCATCAAAAAGAGATCCAAGCAGTTTTGGTCCCATTTTTCATGTGCTCAGAGCACTCTTCTATAAATAATGCTTTTAGCTAAGCAAAATAACGATCTATTATAAATTAAATTTTTGGATAACAAAAAATTCAAGAAGCCCCCTTACCTTATTAAGAAACATCTACAAACTGAAAATATATAGTTAAATTTATTTTACTAGATGAATTCAGTAAATACATTTATATATTAAGATTCTATAACTCTTCAAAGGTTCTTTGATTAATTCCATTAAATGTAAAATCAAGGAAGATCTCTTTTATTTAATTTTGATTGACATTGGGATGAAATCATTTAATTATAAGAGTTAAAAATCAAAAAGAAATACAATTTGGGATTAATACGTAAGGGTTGATAATAATCTATTGATATAGAATTTGGGTAATTTAAATAATATGAGAACTTTGATACTCAAATCAGTAATATGTAATTTGTGAATTTATAAAAACTTATAAATTGATGTGATTCATAAGACCCTATCCTATTATCTCACCATTGATATTCAGAATCTTGTAATTGAAATGTTTTAATAGATATATCGTTTATCTCTTACCTCTGAATCATTAGTAGAAAATATCTATTTCTTCATTGTTGTTTATCGATATTAATTTGAATAGTTTTCCTAAACAATTGTTAGCCTACTTTTAGAATTCCCTTTTTTATCTGTGAACTCAGCTCGAAAAACTAAGAAATCTTAAGATTAGCTCCAAAATACAAATACTTTTTGTGAAATATGTAAATAAGTAAAATTACCTGTAATGTTTCTTTTCAACCCATATTCCCTTACCTTCGAAAAGAATTAAAAAACTATTAGTCTAAAATTAAAAGTATAATTGCAAAATTTGATTATTTTCAACTGATTTCTCGAGCTTGAGACTTAATGTATATTTTTACAGAGTCAAAATAAACAATCCTATTTTCTATTGACATCTCCATAGTTTTACATTTAGATTATTCTATTTAATCTAATGTTGAACATTTGATTATTTTAACTAAATCTCATTTTACCTATTTCGATATATATAATTCCAATATAAGATGAAAAAACGAATAAGTAATTAAAATTTAAATTTGGATTACTTTAAATTTATAATGGAAATGAAATTAAGATAAAATATACTTTTTAAAGTCTTTATAAGATATAACTATAAATAGCTATCATAAAGAATCTATTATATATGAAATTTTTAAGTATTGTTATTTTGAAGTCTAAGAATAATGAAATAGTTTATAGAATTTATTGGAATTACTTAACTAAGGTTATCATATCACTAAGCTTTCAAAAAGGAACAATTAGGAATCTGCATTTATTAGTATTAATATATCTCAATTCTGAGTTGTTGTAAATTTCAACATAAAGCCTCGTAACTAGTAATCCTTATATATCTAATTAGCTTAAGCAGATTCAAAATGGTACCGATTTAAAGAGTTAACTATGAGTTTTTTGAATTTGTTTTTCAAATTTTTGAAGTTAACTTATGATATTTCACTTTTTATAAATGATTCATATCATCTATTCGTAAATAGTAGGGATATCTTGATTAGATTATAGTAATTAAATATGCTATGTTCACATTTCATCAATATTAATGAAAAGTAATCGATTTTTCAGTATTTTCATAGTAGAATCCTTCTCTTTAAGTTTAAGGTTTTTATTTTGATTTCCTAATTCATCAAATTCTTGGAAAATAATAGGGGCAATTTATAATGTATTTTAAATAAAACAAATTTTAACATCTCCTAATTCAATCACATCCATATTATAATTAGATACTTACATAGCCTAATCTGCCTTAAACCTCAATTCAAACTCACATCTCTTTAGACTAACCTTAGCATTTAAATAAAATCAAATTTTGCCTCAATTAAATGTGTGTCATCACTTTTTCAGATGCTAATCTTCTCCTTCTTAAATTTTATCACTTATTTTGTCAACCAATTTCTCTTTAATATATTGAATTAATGTTATACAGATGTGAAAGGAATAAAAGTTATTCTGAAACTTAATAAGAATGGTATTTATACGAAGGAACACCTAGATCTCTAAAGATGAAAATAATGAATATTTATAATAATGGGAATTATCAAAAAATAATATCTCTCTATTAATATGTTGATTCTTTGATCGAACATAGTTCTAGCTATTTTCCTTTTTTAAATTAATCACTCGGGTGTAGTAATGACTATCAAGGACACCTATTACCCCATTTAATCAAGATTTATTTCTTAAATTTAGGTACTTGATTAATTAAAAAAATTATTAATTAATTTGTTTTTACCAGTTTTATAATCTTACCCAAACCGTATTTAAGGTACTTTTATCTAAAAAGCATACTTGTGTTGGGCAATCACTTAATTACCAAATCTCTTAGATGGAATATAAGACCTACTGACTTGACTGATTAATATGGAGTGTATTAGAGGTCAAATATTCTTCTTCAGTTCTATAATGATTTTCTATTTAAGTCTTCAAATATTATATTTTAGTTCCCTTCCATAAGATGAGTGGCTCCTTGAACACCTTAGGCTATATTCTCACTTTGAAAGCATTCTGTTGCCAAAGTAAGAAACCTTTTATGGATATATACTACCCTTCCTTACTCCAAAAAGAAGGAAATCATGATTTTAAATGTTCATATGAAGTGTTACCTTATGGAGCTAATTTCAGTTCTACCATTTAAGAATTTTTCCCAAGAACTATTTACAGGATTTTAAATAATTATTTGAAAAAGGTTTTATAATTTGTGTTGTTCAATCAATGAGCCACAAATATGGGTTCACCAGAGAACATCTCTATTCCAATCCCTGAAGAATCTATTTCCCCATCTTTAGCATTTAAGGCGAGCAGATGGCTGATATCTATTACTCCCACTATCTATTTTCTCTCCTGAATGAGGAAAGAAATTGGATATTTAAATTATCCCTTACTCCGAATTATTCTCTTAAATCTAAAAGGTATTCCTCAATTTCAATTAACTAATTAGTGTATCATCCACCATTAATTAGATCTCTAATTGTGTGTTAATTTCTTTGAATTAGGTCTCACGTACCTTTTTGGACTAAAGAACTTTTTCATATTTTTTTCAAAGTCTCATATCATAAATTCCGTCAATTTAAGCTGCCGCCTCATTCGGTATTATTAATTTATGCATCAGACAAAAATCATTCTTTCTCCACTCCTCTATGTCAAGCATCGTCATATCGAAATTCCCTCTCACCTTTATTATCATTCATTGGAAGTCTCACTAATTTTATGTATAGAGTCATTCGAGATTATATGTTTCAATTTCTCAATAAATTTATGTACAATAATTTGTAAAATACTATTATTCTCTCTATTATCTATATTAATAACACCAGACTCTTTATCATTCTTGATTTGTTTTGAGTGAAAAAAAATGAGCATTTCTTCTTGTCATTTCTTTCATATCCATAATTTTCCCTTAATTTATTATTCCAAATTGTATTTTATGGGTTATCAAACTTAATTAATTGATTTGAGATGACTTCTTTATACATATATTTAAATTTTAATTTCTTCCTTTGAAATGCATTCCTTTGTTTTTCAAACCTGATACAAGCATAAACTTACTTGAATTCTTCGTCAGTTTCGAATTCAAATCTGCTTCTAATGTATTTTCAAGGGGATTATTATTTTTATTATTTAATATATAACGTTAGCTTTGCATTAATGTACTTTTCAGCACCAAAACCTGGTTGGTTCAAAGGAGACTCATTTCCAGAGGAATTTGGAATAACTCAGTCGCGCTATTTGATCCTATTTTCCATTTTATTAAAGGTAAATCTATGCATATAATATAAATAAAAATTTTAAAGAGTTGGAAAGAAAAAATTATTTTTGGAAACTTTAAAATGGTATATTTAGATTGGAAAATAAATTAAAAAGGAATTCCATAGTTCTTAAATCAAATACTGGTTTCTTTTTTAAAATTTAAATAATAAAAAACAAAAGAATTTATTATTAAATTTATAGATATAATACAAGATTCAATATGCTTTAAAAATTATGAAATTATAAATTCGCATTGGTGGAATGCTCCAACAGGATGTTTGCCAGAAAATTTACACTTTTTAAACAATACAAAATTGATTTCTTGATTTTCAAGATATCATTCCACAAATTATACTTATGGAAAGTATTAAAGGCTTGTGTTCTCCCCGGCGATGATGAATACAAAAATTTAATGTTGCAAGGAGATTCTCATAATAAAATTAAATTTTCAACAACATAATAAATAAGATGTATATTAATGGTTTGTTTCTGAACCACTATTGAATATACTAGTTAAGTACTTGGCCTGTCAATCAACAAAGAGGGATAATGAATAGTCTCTTGTAATGTTTAATCTATCAAATAAAAAAATAATAAAATTCCATATTTATTTTACCTTCATCATTTGCTTATTAATAAACATACTTTTATCGCCTCCGCAAATTGAACTTGCAATTTGAGTAATATATCGATTTATTAATTAACTACAAGAGTTCAATTGCTAAATAACAGTTGTAATTTTGATGAATTTGTTCGTTCTAAAATGTTTAAAATAAGGGCCTATTATTCAGTAAAATGGAGAAATATAAGCGTCATAATAAAATAAATAAAAATAATAATCAATTTATTTTTAATAGAATAAACTATTCATTCATAAATATCGAAAACCTATTAATATTTGAAACATTAATGATAACTCAAAGGAAATTCAATATATTACTGCCTATATAATTCTTAATTAAGAAATAGAAAGTATTTCTCTACCTTAAAATTACCTTCTTTTATAAATATCTTATGAATAAATGAGGTATGTGTGTAAATACTTCTATTGTAAACCAGATCTTAATTGATATTTTTAATTATGACAATAGGTATCATCATCTCAATAATGTATATTGCTGTAGCCGAATCAAACATAAAGTGATTTAGGTTATTCTACCCCTACTTTTTGATAATCAGGATTTATTTAGATCAAATCTTATTTTAATGTATTGAACATTTAATCTAAATAGACATACTATTATAAGGAATAATAAATGATTATCATATAATTTCTTTTTCAAAATGTTTGAGTTAGTAGTAAACTTCTTCATCTCCTTCTAATATAAATAATCTGTAAGTTTTAAATGGCATGTTTACATCTAAATTGTCTAGCAGGTTGTAGCTTTTGAATTTAATTTAATAATCTGGATTAGAAAAATTATGAACAAAATCTTCATATTCTTTATATGTATAACAATCAGAATACAATATGTCTTGTATGATCACAGAGAATGAAGTAATTAATATTAATTATGTCCTGACCAAAAAAAGAAACACACCGATATTTTCTAATAATTATTCAAAAATTTATTGGTGTATTCAAACAAAATAGAGCAATAAAAAATCTTCTTTTAAGGCTTTGGTAAATTTAATTTAATGATTTTAAGAATAGTTTATTGTAGTCAAGCTGAATGTATGTTAGAATCATAAATTTCAATCTTTTTTCAGAACATCTTCTCTTTCAGTCAAAAAGGATTTTGTAAGTTAACGAACTAATAGAGAATAAATATTAACTAAATTTTTCTCTCCTTATTACAATAACATTTGATTCATCAAATTTAATTTGTCTAAATGATGCCAACAATTAAATTCAATCACACATTTAAATTATTTGGATGTAGAAATTATTACAAGCTTAATGAACATTATAATAGTTAGTAATTTAGATGTCATTGTGTTGGATACCGCAATAAGTAGTAATAGCATATTCAGTTTAGAAGTAAAAAACAAGGAAATTAATCTAAGTTTAAATGATTAATCCTGTTTCGTTGATATTAAAGTCTTAGTTATACCCAAAAAATTATTTATTTGTAAAGCTTTTGGACTCACGTGGTCATTGAAGCTTTTTCTGCCATTATATTGATAGGATCATCTCTAAAAAAACAAAAAGGCATCGACTTAATTTTAAACAATAATATATTTAATGAAAATGGAATTTTAAAAATTAGGATTAACTTTTTGATTCAAAAATCTTGGCTACATTACCTTGACAATTGAATGGGGAAATTTCTCATCAAGAATCTTGAATTTGATAATTAATCAAAATTATAATCAGAATATTCTAAATCAAATAGCACTTATGTCATTAAAAACAAACCTTTTAAAAATTAATCTTATATAACTATTTTAGTCATAAAATTTTTAATGCTTGTCAGTTTAGATAAAATATTGTTACAAATCCCACTTATAGATCATAACGAAACAAAATTATTTTCATATGAATAAATTATGCTTTCTTAAATAATGATAAGTTTAGAAAAGTACTATTTAAAATTCTCTAGAAAAGATACTTCTTACTCATAGATAAATTATTAATCTCATATTTATTAAAAATCACTGTAAATTAAATAAATTCCTGCAATTCTCAGAGGTTATAAATCTAAAATTGAAATGACTATTGCAAAATATTAATTATTTTAATAATTATTTTATGAATTTAAATAACATTGAAAATTCTAATAGTAGTTTTTAACCAAGTGAAGATGAATCAAGTACATGATTTTAAATACATAATCACAATAAATGTAAATAATTAATAAATAATTGATTAAAAATTCCATACCTGAAAAATAGATTATTTGAATTTCATTACCAAATACATTACAAATTTACATCATTATCTAAATTTTTTCACCAAAAAATAGTATTGCGTTTAATAGTAAAAATTATATTGTTCATATTTTGTAGCAACATTTTCAAAAAAAAACAAATAGGAATCGAAACAATTAATCCTATTAAGTTTATACTATTTATATTCTAACCTAATAGAAATTCAAAATCTTATCTATAAAAATAATATTGTGAACCTTCATATGATTTCTTGAGAAAATTCTTGCTAAAGATTGTGGATACCGCCTAGATTTCTATTTAAGGATTGTTAGACTTAATAGCTGCTTGATGTTAAGTTTAAAAAATACAAAACAATTCTAAGTTGCTATGATCATGCTTTTCTTATAGGAATTAACCAAGAACAACGCTAATCAATCTTTATTTAATTAGGAATCTATTTAATAATCTACAAGTAACCAAAAAGTTGAAATAATATCTTTCAGAATTGACCCAATTTTTATTTGAGGTTCACAAATTTTAATTGATATTGCACTAAAATTTAACTGTTATTTAAGTAGCATTACAAAATTTGCTCCACACACAATTGCCTCACTCAGATTTATTCTGATGGAGATGTCTTAAGTAGAGGCATGTGGAACTCAGAATTCTAATTATATTGCTCACACTAGGACATCATACTAAACTAGCATTCAAATTACTAATAATAAATTAAATTAATTAATTTTTTATCATATATCAAGCATATTTCAAAGGATTCTTAAGCTAGTTTTTAATAATATTTTTCAATGATTTGCTTATCAAAAGTAGCAATTTTAAACATTTCAAAACAAACAGCATCACCTTGGATGAATACCGAGACTTGTAATGGTGCCAGCATTGTTCATGGATCAACCGTCATAGTTACTTTGAATAGATTATAATATTGATATTTTATCTTACTTATAAGATTTCATAAACAAACATCAAATCTTTAGACATAAGGCAAGCTCTTTATAAATTAGCTCTATATTCAGAGGCTGGGCAGGCAAAGTTTTTTTCACTATAAGAAAGAGACCTTGAAGCAATTAAAGATTTTAAATTATTCCATCCCTTCAAGTCTTAAGAATAGAGATCCAAATCACTTACGATAGATATAGACCTTTGTTATAATAACCCTATTATCAATTCAATTCCTCGTTTTTTTAATTATAATTACGTTGAGTTTATGCTTCATTTACTACAATCTTTATTCATCTACAGTATTCGACATAGTTTGCAGTAATAATAGCAATTACACATGATTTTCGACTACCTAAATTTTTTTCCTCATTCTCTTTTTAGGTGTCAAATTTATGATAATAAAATAATTCTCGATTTTAAATTAATTGGCATGAACAAAATGATTTTATTAATTATAACTACCTATTTTATTTATGTTAGTAATCAATTGTTACATTTTAATTCAAATCAAACATAATTATCATTTCCATTTAATAAATATAATTATTTTAATACAGCACTAGAGAGGGTAAATAGACTTCATCACAAAATGATCCTATATTAATATTATTTCTTTTAGCTTCCTTTATAACGCAAAACATTTCAGATTAATTCAAATTTAATTGTTTATTTTATTCTTCTGAATATTAATTTTTCGAAACAAAAATTAATATGAAACAATTTTAAATCAATTTTGAATTAAATTAAAATAATATTTAGATTTTCCACTAGATTATCAATAGTTTCTCTCAAGGCCCCCTTATTGATAATGATACATCTAGCCTGATCAAAACCTCTCTCTTTATTCCTTAAAGTTAATGTTTGTCCAAGTCTAGCGAATGACATTTTAATTATTGAATATTTTGTTTCTATCATATTGACTTTTTATATTATTCCGTTCTAAAAGTCTAAATTTCATAATCAATATCATCTTGAAAGTTCAAGTCCAAATTAAATTTGTTCTATACAACTTTACTATAGATAGATTGAGTAAAAGAAAATAAAGAGAGATAAAATATAATTAATCTTATTTTTTTATATATATTTTAAAGGATATAAATTTTGAGAGCAAGGATTTAAAATGAGATGTATTTGGTAATGAAAGAAGGATTTTCTACTATAGCCGATTAGAGAAATTTACTGGCTTTTCATATTATCCTTAGAAATTTTTAACTTGAAAAGATATCATAGGTTATTAGTTCTCCAAAATAGCATCATCTGATGATAGCTGCTTGGGTTAAGAAATTTCTTATTCTTCTCTTAATAATTCAACGACCTGACCCTCCAATTGCCTTTTGCAACCTTAATTAAATATTTTCCTATTCCACTTAGGTTACATCATTTTTTTCCAGAGTGAATAAATAGGGTGTATAAGAAGTGAAATTAGCTTCAAAAATCATCGATCTCATTGCACATAAATAATCTGCTCATATTTTATAGTTTTTTTTGTTTCAATTATTAACATTTCTAAGTTTACTTTATCATCTTTGCGCTCTCAATACTGATTATCTTTTGATTAATTCTGAACTTAGTTAATCTTTTTTAAATAATTCACAGCCTTAAGGATGAAAGATTTTGTATAAGGAATGGCAAAATAACAAGGTGATAAAATAACTGATGTTAGTAAAATTAGGGAAATTTTTCTATTTTCATCAAATCAACTAAAATACTTTTTCTAACCTTACAAAATGAGAGCAGATAATAACTATTTTAATGAAATTCAATTAAGGATTTAGCAAGAAGAAACTTCCTTCTAATAAATAAATCCAATTATTACTAACATAATCAACATAAAGATATAAACCAATTTAGGTTATGAATTAATTTGATTCTGAAAAAAATTTTCAAAATCAAATATTATGACATGAGCTTTTGTAGATTTTTTCACTAAACTGCATCAGATAAAATTATGAATTGTTAAACTTTGAAAACTCTTTTTATAATGATGAAATATGTATTTAACAAGAGACAATTAATGTAAAAGTAAAAATGCTTTCTTGTGGCTCAATAAATTAGATTATTATCTCTATTCAGTTTTTGTTATATTATGTTATTGATTCTTTTTAAGGGTTTAAGTTAATTGGCTTAGTCCTTGAAAATATTTACTAAAAATCAAAATAACTGATTTTTCATCATCATGTTCGATACCATAACATGTTGGCAAGAGAACCTATAATACTACCATTATTAAATAAAGGCATCCTTGACAGGTTAGATAAAACAGATTAAATCATTATTAGTCAGGAAATCTTAGTAAATAACTTCTGATAAGTTCTTAAATTCGTAATTGCAAAGCAGACTATTTAATATTAACGTTGCTTTTTTTCCATTATTAGGCTGGGGATATTGAATTGCAGCTCTTGCATAGAAAATTATCTATCTATGATTACCTTAAAGAACTCTGATTGTTATTATATATGTAGCCTCCTTTTCGTTTGAATTTTTATTTGTTGCTCCTTATTAATTTCTGATTTAATCTTAGAGTTCTACTATTAAGATTTCATATTTAAATTAATATTTATTCTTATTTTAGTAATTTTAATTTCTAAGTTAAAGGCTAACAAAATTGTAATTGATTCTAGAGTGAAGTTTGTTGGAATGGAGATTACGTTGAGTTTATGCTTCATTTACTACAATCTTTATTCATCTACAGTATTCGACATAGTTTGCAGTAATAATAGCAATACACATGATTTTCGACTTCCTAAATTTTTTTCCTCATTTTCTTTTTAGGTTTCAAATTTATGAGAATAAAATACCTTCTCGATTTTTAAATTAATTGGCATGAACAAAATGATTTTATTAATTATA
>CAJJDP010000072.1:364366-378289 GCA_905182995.1 Paramecium octaurelia
TATAACTAATTTAAATTAAATAGAAGAATTTCAAGAATTTTCATTCTCAAACCTTATTTAGTTTGCATTCTCCTAAGAAATTCATTAATATAATTTTAATTAGATTCAGGTTAATTCTTAGTCACATTAAAAATAAGTAAAATAAACAACATTGAAAATTGATTTATTCAATCCGAAGGTTGTTTACCATGATCTGATATTTGGACTGTGTTACAATTCTTCTCTTAAGTGCTTTAGGATGCTCATTCTCTTAATTATAAACATTTAAAGGCAGTTTTCAAATAACAATTACGTTATATGAAATAAATAAACAATCACCCATCATCATTATCCATTGCTGTTCATATCATCAATTCGAATTTTTAACACGTTCAATTTCAATATAAGTTCACTTTAAATGATTTTCAAAGTTAGGAATCAAACTGAGATATTATAATTTCAATATCTGTATATTCATACATTTTTAATGCTGCTAATTATAACTAGCTAGTCAAATGTACTACTGATAATTGCAAATTCTAATGGAATCTCTATTTAATTTGAATCTAATTAAATCTTTTATTACAGTTCCCTGAGAATATTGATTTTTCCTTTAATTTTGCAAAAGTGCAGGTTTGAATTTATCCTCATATTTCTATTCTCTTCCTGTTTGCGATAAGATAGTGGACATTTATTCATATTTGTAATCCTTTCAATTCCTTGTAGAAGGTGACTATTATTGTAGGCTATGCCCAAAATATATAGGACTGTATATTTATTGCCATTAATTCATTAGACACTTTATGCAAGCAAATCTTTAAATTCTTAATCGAATTAATTATTTAAATTTGGCATAAAACATTAATTTAATATTGGGTAAGCAAACTAAATCTTAACTGAAAATATTGGTTTAAAATTTAAGGTTGATTTATTATGAATGAAAAAAAAATATTTATTCTCTTATAATATATCCTTTTTTTTTGGAAGAAAGAATTCTTAAGACTCATAATGAAGAGATAAATTGTGCAATAAATACCTATAAGAAAAAAAAAATTTAATGCTAAAAATAATTATCTCAACTCCTTTAAAATTAAGGAGAACAAGGTAAAATCCTCAAGCCATTTATTTATGGATTATTGGTGTAATTGAAAATATTGTACTAATCTAACCATGAGAGCTGTATTTCTCTCTTTATTCGACTCTGCTATCAATTTTCCTGAAAGATTATGCATTCATCTTGAGAGGAAATTGAACCTCAACTTAATCAAAGAATTGATTAGAACATATCAACCAATAAAAAATGATCTATGAAATTGTTTGATAAAATTAAGGTACTTTCATTATGTTTGTGATAGTTTTCGAACTAGTCATTCGAAACTCAATAAAAGCCTAATTCATTGTTGCTTTATTTATTGCTATGATTATTTTTTAAGACACAAAAAGTATTTGAATAATTTTGGAATAAATTGTAAATTAAGAGATTATAATCAGTTGCTTAATCATTAGTCTTATAAATGTGATAATCCAATTTGTGTTTAATCAATTTGAGTTGAGCTTAAAATAAAGTACGCCTTCTTACCTCTCTTGTAATCAAAATCAAATTAGATTGTGTTTAAGCTCTACAGTCTAAACTTTATTATCAAGCATGTTAGGTGTTTATTCATTTATTCTGGTTTATCATCCTCCTTATTCATTAGTTCTAGTAATCCATCATTATCCTATAACAGCAATCAGTAATTGGGTTTACTTAAACTATAAGAGCCCTCATGCTCTTGGGTAAATATTTTGAGTTCTGTGGGTAATTTTTCAAGAACAGAAGAGGAAAATGATTATAATTTTCAAAGCGAAGATGTAATAGTTAAGATCTTACCTAATTGAGCAACATTTACAGCCTTTGATATTTTAACTATTTTAATCTAAAGTTGCTCTAAAATTGTAATTTCCTCCTTCCTCATAAGAGAGTGCTATACCTCGATATTTAGTACGAATTATTAGTATCTAGCAACTTATTTACTAGTGATTAAGGTCATCAAGGAAGCACTAACTAAGCTTGTACATCTAATGCTCTTAAAAAGAGATTAAAAAGTGAAGAACTAGATGTCAGAAATTTGTGGAATATGAATTGATGTCTAGAAGACATTAATGTGATAATTAGAAAGGAGATCAATATTCAAAGATCATATGCCAACACTGACATAAAAGGAGTTGATGGATTAGATTAGATCACTTTATGCTTGATATTGGACTAAGTGCAAACTTTTAGGAAAATCTATCAAATGAAGAATCAAATAGAATAAATTGGAATCTAAAAGTTGTTGCGAACCTAAAGGGTTGGTTGTTTAAGTGTTTAATGAGGGTGATAGAGAACTAGAATGTAGTTGTAAATTGATTAAACCAGGGTGAAATTAAGAAGAAGGTACAATGTGGGAATGATGTTTGAAAATGCATACATAGTTCAAAGAAAGAAAAAGGATACCAAATGTTAAAATTTCTAGAAAATTACAAATATAGACACTTCCCAATCTAATTAAATAAATTAATAGCAGAGAGTGGCTACAAATTCTCAAAAAGATGATCAATTTCTTAATTAGGCTACTTTTCTTGATTCACTTTATAAATACATCCATATGTCTTATTTAAATACAATAGATCAATCAAAATAATCAATAACTTAAATTTAATTCTATCAAATTAGAAATTGAAGTACAACTTGGTAGCAATAATTTTTGGAACATA
Source organism: Paramecium octaurelia (assembly GCA_905182995.1). Taxonomy (NCBI): domain Eukaryota; phylum Ciliophora; class Oligohymenophorea; order Peniculida; family Parameciidae; genus Paramecium; species Paramecium octaurelia. Next base: position 367,082 of record CAJJDP010000072.1, read on the forward strand.
TGGTTAAGCAAAAAAAGAAACACATAACATTTCGTTAACGATTTGCCAATTTATTAGCAAAAAAAAAGTAGGCTGCTATCGAAATTATTTAATAATAAAAACTGGATATGTAAAACCGAAGATGCATTCATAATTGTAAGCGATTTAGAGAGGAAATTAAGAAAAATTATATAAAGAATAGGAAAAAATACTAAGGGATTTATTTGAACATGAAGTTAAACCTCATTCATATAAGGCTAAGTTTAAAAGACGGATAAAGGACAGACATCCTACTTTTAAAAGAGGAAAAAGAAAGAAAGAAATGGTTGGATAGTTCCATCCTCTAAATATATACTTAATTTGCTATCTCCACTGAGAAACAGATATTAAATTTTATTCATAAATAAGTATAAAGCTAAGAAAGAAATAAAATGATCTATGTTGTTTCTTAAACACATAACAAGTTTGGAGTTTCTATTTGATTAACCTAATACATAGAACTATTTTTCTATATAAATAAATGAAAATCTAGCAACTTGATATCATCATTATGTGTGTTGTTTTCACATAAGATTTTATCTTTGCTAATTTATGGATTTATTGTTATTAATATCATTATATATAAGAATATTGGATTAAGGCGTTATGATGAAAATTCTTAATAGGGTTAAATTAGTCCAGGTATTCTGAATATTTTTTGTAACAGTTGGAGAGAAATGTCGAGTAAAGGTCAATTAGGTAATTATTTTATAAGTTGTAGCAAGTATTTAGTCTAAAAATAATGAAGTTTGATATAGAAAACCAAATTAGTAAAAAATAAGGAGGATATCAATTTGAAAGTGATTTTTATTTGAAATAATTAAATTGAGAGCTTATTTGAGTATGTTAACATATATACTTTTATGATAAAACTGGATGATTTTAAAAGTGAAAGTTTGTATGGATTTATACTTAATTCAGGTAATTAATTAAAATAAATTATAATCTGCTAGATTCATGTCATCATAATTAGAATTATAAATAAACTTTAATTACTTGAAATGTCATTTTTTATCTTAAAATTTAATTTTATATTTTAATAAATGGATTATATAAACATTTATTAGAATTTATAAAGAAAAGTTAAAGGTAATTACTTTCAATCTAAATTTTCAAACAATTCCTCATCGTTCATAAGATGTAAGGCAAAATTAAGTATGTCAAGAATTTATATTCTAAATATAATTAACAATTAAGACTATTTGGATGAATAATTAAGATAAAGTCATTTTTATTCAGAACTGTACAACAAATTGTATAAAATTAGAATGATAATAGAGCAAATAGAGATAATTGCATTGTTTGTATGAAGGTAATAACTTTATTTTAGAATCAATAATTTTTTGTCCTATGTACAGCTGCCTTCATTTTAAACGCAAGTCCTGCCAATATTAATAAAGTCACTTACTTCAATTGTATGTAAGGTATTCTCTCTCTCAAACTGAAAAAATAGTCAAGAAAACTGATGAAGAATTGAATGTGGCAATTAAATAAATACACTATTGAAAATAGCATAAAAACTAAAACATTATGATATAAGTAGTATTTATTTTCAATTATTAATTGGTCTACACTAAGATTATAATTTTAAGCATTAGCAGCTTTAATCTTTAAAGCGTTATTGAGTGTAAATCCAATTATCAATTGTGCCTTCAATTAAATAACAGAACTGGAGAAAATTTTGAAAGAAACAAGTTACACTCCTTACCCCCATTCTGAGGCTTTTCGAGAAAATGATAAGCATGAAAGTAAGAATCTATCTCCGTGAGATAGTTTTTATATGCATATTGAATCACTCCAAAAAATGTGTGTCAAAGTAATTTATCAAGCCTATTTTCTAAATATTTAGAGATACATTATCATTATTTATTGGTACTAAAGACAGTTAAGTTGATAAATTTAGGAATATATAAATATTCATAAGGTTTTGATTTATAAGTTAATTTACACACATTCAATCATAATCCATCTATTGAAATGCAATTATATCGATTGAAACTAATATAAAAAATAACATTGCTATCATATAAAATAGGCAATTTTAATTTTAGTTATAACAATAACTGATTTAACTGAAATTTTAAAAGTTTTTTCGTTAATCCCTATTGGAGTAAAGGCTATTATCGGTTACATTATTAAAATTTCTTAATTTTATAATTATAAATTTATCATGGATCACCTTAAAAACTGTATATTTTTATTTGAAGTTATTAAATGTCTTCAATTTTTGAAAATCATTTAAGATTATTATAATCTAAATTTTGAGAACTATCTAAATTTGCTGAAAAGGGTTTCAAAAATTTAAGACTTGTCGGATAAAAAAGAACAGAAAAATACAATGGAGAGCTTTATGGTATCTTTAAAGATTATATAATCCATATTAATTACCATGAAGTTTGAAATTTAATCTAGACACAATTGAGATAAATATGTATTTTCAAAGAAATTATAACTGATAAATCTCACATTCTTATATTTCTGGTTTATTATCCAAATATGGAAAATCAATTCCATTTTGTATTAATCAAATTAATCTGAATCACCTAAACGAGAATAACCATCTGTAAAATCACTACTTATATAAATATCGTTACCACCTTCAAATCTAGGTCCACAACCTGAATAACAACAATAGCATAGAATTTATGATCTAGCTTAAAAGGATAAACATAATCATGAGTTTATGAAAATATAAAAGATGATAATGTATTATCTTCTACATATCTTCGACACATGATTCCCATTTAGAAGGTGAATATGCTCCAAAGATTAATGAGTTTTTGATTAAATTACCATAAGTAAGTTAGCTTTACCATTCACTTTATTCCAATATTATTAATTATTTAATCCATCTTTTATGCCCTAATAAATCAAAACTGATTATTCCTTTTTTTTTTAGTCTTCTCTTGTAAAATATATCATATTTTTTATCCAATAATCATCCTTAAGTAATTTTGGTTTTATACCTACATTTTATTTTATGTATTTTTACCTACAAGCTCACAGCAAAATTTATTAATGTAATAATTCTGTGAGAATTATGATATGGATCTTCCAATACTACCAATACTGGCTAATTTAATTGAAACACATTTAATTACGAAAAATTATCTCATGGGAAATACTGTATTCTGAAGTTTTAATTTATAAAAAATCCTCTCACTTATTAAAGCCTAAACTTCAAATTGACTTCCTCACGTTCTTTATTTGTTATTTCCAAATATTGATCTGATTATCAAGAAAAAATGACTTTATTCATCATTTTATTATAAAACTCAATCATCATCAAATTAGGGATGTAATTTTAATTCATTCGTTATTCATTATTAATTCAAATATTTTATAGTTCTTTTTTATCCGAAATTATCAAATTTGGATAAATCGAATATATGTTTTTTCAATTATTTTTTAATGATTTTCATGAAAATTCTAGGTATAATTTTCACTATTCTAATGTATTATTAATTAAAAGGGATTTTAATTGCAACTGATTTTTAACTAATTTCCTTATTAGATGATGAGATTTTATTTATCAATTAATATTTTTAATACTCATATTTTCCTTACTACATGTTAAATTCCGATTAGCCCTTTAATTTGTCTATTACTGTTTTCGGGAAATACCCTTTAAGTCCATCTTTGCTTTAAATGAGCTTCTCTTAAGTGTTAACCATTTACTATTTGACTCTTTTTTTATGACCATATCACTAGATTGTTATATCTTGCGATATATGATCTATTATTTTGTTAACCTTCTAAATGGGATAATTTTCTAATCATAGAGAGTTATCTTGCCCTCATCATAATTGTTTTCCTCATGCATCTATATTATTCTGTTATGTTTCCTTAGTTGATTCATCCTCCTAAGTATCTTTCTACTCTGTTAATTCTCTACCCTTCCAAATGTTAGTTGGTTCTATTCACTAAGTATTTTTTTTCTTAAGGTTTATGATGGGATTCTTTTTGGCATGTACCAATAAATTAACGAGCACGTAACTCAATTATGATTTAATTATTTACTATCGCTAGATCATCTGCATACAATAATATTTTTGACTTCTTCTAAGCATTTTATTTGATCAGTGTGCATCTTTTGTTTAGTTTTTTTCCTTATATCTTCTAACTTTATCCTAAACGTATGAATTATAATAACAAAAAAGATATCGAACAGGGATGGGTTCAAGAATTATTCTTGGCTAGTCCATTTTAAATCTTTTGCTGTCATTTTTCATCGGGTTGAATATAGATAGTTAGCCATATAGATTAAACTAGTAATTTAATTATTTCATTCAAAGCTTATCTACCCATTCTATTTTATACATTCGAGAGATCAAAAATTCTTAAAAAAATTTTTGTAATCTTTCTTTGTCAATTCTAAAAGAAGCTAAGGCAATTAGACTTAAGTTCCTATATGTTATTATTATTTCAGATCCTTTCCATATAAATTTTCTTGAGTTAACTACCTAACTCCGCTCTATCAATATCAACAGGTGGTTCTAAATCATTTAGGGTCTCATAACTCTCATTGCTAGGATGTTAGGTGTATTTTTTTTTCAAGAAATCAGTCTCTATGCCTAGTGTATTGATTCAATTTTTTCCATTTATCAATATATAACAAGTAAATAGCAAATGAATTATACAAAAATTATTCTATTTTTTCGTTACAAGATCTCTTCTAGTATTCTTATTATAATAACACTCTTTCTATTTCCTTATCTTTTTCCATACTTATAAGATTCTTCGTTATATTCTTATCCTTTGGGTAGGATATTTATTATACATTCAGTATGTTTAAATTTAAACTGTTTGTTGGATGAATGTGAAATTTCTTCTTTATTTAACTTTCCTTATTTGAATATTTTTTGTTTTCAAAGTTTTTGTCCTATTTCACGTATTTTGATTCATAAATTTACTAGATCTCTCTCAGCTTTGGTGTTAGGTGGTTGCCTTTAGTAGATATGTGATTTTAATAGTTCCAATATTCTTCGATAGTACCCACTTTTTCTCATTTCTGTTACATAATCAATATAAACTAGCATCTGATAAGGGATATGTGATTGAGTCGTTACTCTTAATGGTACTCTCGATCTTTAGAGGTTTATGATCAGACAAAAGGTTTCAAATAAGAATTGATGTTATTTCTGATGCCCTTATAAATATAAAATCAAATTTTACACCAAATTCAACTAATTTTATTCTCTAACATAATTCCATCCAATTATTTATTAGAAAACCAAACTCTTCTATTAAATAGAATTTTAAATGGATTACAAATTTCTTGTAATTTTCTAGCTTAGTTCATTTAAGGCTAAATTATATATAAATTTCTTACCTATTGCCAACTAAATAAGGATAAATTCGATGTTTTCTTTATTTTATTCATATTATGACAAAGAATTGGTCTCCATTCCTTCATTATAATTAGAATATAACTCAAATAAATTGTGATTTCACGTGATTAGAGAATGGTAAAAAAAAAGATTAAAAATTGACTTGGAATTTTGTTCATCCTTGAAATATTGTAAATTTTTTTCATCTCATCAAATTATACGACTCAATACCATAAATTTGATTTTTTTTAAGATTTGATTTATTTTTATTGAGGAATTTATCTCATAATTCTTTTTGTAATTATACTAATAGTTTTCACTCTTCAATATTAAGTAAAGAGTTTTTTGTATTAAAAATAAATATTAAGACCGAATAATTATTACCCTATATTTTTAATAATTTTAGTTTTAATACTTTATTTGGACTCTATTCCTGATGTTCTTGTTATTGAAGTAAAAGATGCGACTTAAGCGCCTTTTGCTTAACACTTATTTTGAACCATATCAAATTGATTATTAAGCTACAAAGCCTCCATTAAACAGTAACTCTTATCAAAGTTTTTTGATGAATTCAGTTCGCTTGGTGAATCAGCCTTACCATATCAATAGTTCTCGATCTAGTCTTCCTGTATTTGCAAATCTGTTCTAACCAATATCGCATGTTGCTTTATAGAAGCAACTTGTTTATAAAGAGTAGTACTTACTCTTCTATGTATTGGATATCATAAATTATTATTTCCCTATACTTTATACATAACCTAAACCATCATTTTATTTTTGCATTTTTCATAATTAAGATTAAGCTACGTCTGACGTCAGAAATTTTGGACTGTATATTTTACAAAAAGGTAATTAACGATATCTAACAATTTTATTTGCTCAGATTGGATTTAAGGTTATCCAATTGAATGACAATACAAGTTATTAAATTAAAACTGTTTTACCTTCTAGATTGTAGTTAAAAACATATTCAGTATTATGTCCCTTTAATGTATTAGACTCTTCATGTATAGCTGTATAAATTAAGTGTGCTAATAATATTTTTAGACAGAGTTCTTTTTAATCTTCAGAATTTTGCTTAATCTCACAGTCCTTGTGTCAAAAAGGAAGAAAATTTGATAGTAATTGCAAACCTTTTAAGAATATAGGTAGTCGTACTGTATCAAACCACAAAGTGTGTTGTCGTCTTAGAATTATTATACGATTTGCGGCTGGAGCGTTTATCAAGGAATAATCTCCTAAAATTTAACTGGCAAAACACAATTGTACAAGCACTTTGAAAGAAGAGTTTAAAGTATCCATGATGAAATCCATTTGTTCTCGAGGATTAAATTTTGCGCTACATTTGTTTGCAGTTTTGTGTGGTGTTCATCATCTAGCAACTCCCGAATACAGCATTACCTGATTAACCTCTAATTAGATGCCAATATCTACCAAAATACTTCTCATAACAAGAGCATTAATTAAGAATTTTTTACATCATCAGTTAATATTGCACATTTCGCGAGATATAATTGTAGTTACACAAAACTCACATTATTTAAGCACTAGATTTGTGCTAAACAAATGTAAGAAACATTACTTCATTCATAAGTCAAACTTGATGAAGATTGCTTATGCATCACAAAAATCAGCTCATTCAGCGGCTTATTAAGTTGATGGCTTTTGTTTATGAATTACAAGTTTCAGGAAGCAAACTCCATAGGATTGTTGTAATGAGAACCATTACATAATTTTTTGTCACTAGATATTAATAGATCTTGTAACCAGTAATAGCAACAACAAATGCATTTTTCTGATACAGAATAATAATTATAGCTGAGCAATTTGCATCATAAATATAAATGTCACATAGGGCATTCTTAAATGCATAATATAAAATGCACACATTAATTAATTAGGGTATGCGCTCGAAGATGTACACTTTTAGAATAGGAATATGTATTTAGTATCAAATTGATGTCTTTTAGTTAGCATAAGAATAAAACTAGTGGTAGCGTCCAGTATCTCATTAAAAAGCATACTATTAATAATAAAGTGGACCCCCAATTGTTTCATTCTCGAAAAGTTACCTTTATAAAGGATTTAATAAATAGGAGCCTAAAAAAAAGTTATGGTATCAAAATTGTCCCAGAAATAACTTGGGAAGGTGATAATTGACCATGATTTCTACATAATAAAAAGGTTGGATGATAAGTTTATAAACAGTCACTTCAATTCATGAGTTCATAATATAAAACTGTTGCATTTTCAATCCTTCCTTCAACAGAATTGCAGATCTACAGCAAGAATTGCTAATAACTGTAAATTCATTTATAAATGTGTAATAAGAAGTACAGGCATTAATGTAAACATCAATAAAAGTACCATACAAAAGAATCATTACATTTTGTGCCTTAATGTTGCTTGGTATTGCATATAATTTTCAAGTATTCACTGTATCAGAAGCACTATTCAAGTTCCATAAATTTTTTCTATAAAAGGTTTAGTTGCAGGTAAATTCTAAGCAAGGATTACTATTAAGATGATAACTAAATTGTAAAAATATTACTACTTGCAGTGAAGTTGATGAAGACTAATAAGTCCCTAAAATCTAGTTTAAGACGGAAGCTGAACCAGAATCAATAAAGTATTGAAAGGGTTATTAAATAACCTGGATGGTATTGATTATTNAAATTTGATAGTAATTGCAAACCTTTTAAGAATATAGGTAGTCGTACTGTATCAAACCACAAAGTGTGTTGTCGTCTTAGAATTATTATACGATTTGCGGCTGGAGCGTTTATCAAGGAATAATCTCCTAAAATTTAACTGGCAAAACACAATTGTACAAGCACTTTGAAAGAAGAGTTTAAAGTATCCATGATGAAATCCATTTGTTCTCGAGGATTAAATTTTGCGCTACATTTGTTTGCAGTTTTGTGTGGTGTTCATCATCTAGCAACTCCCGAATACAGCATTACCTGATTAACCTCTAATTAGATGCCAATATCTACCAAAATACTTCTCATAACAAGAGCATTAATTAAGAATTTTTTACATCATCAGTTAATATTGCACATTTCGCGAGATATAATTGTAGTTACACAAAACTCACATTATTTAAGCACTAGATTTGTGCTAAACAAATGTAAGAAACATTACTTCATTCATAAGTCAAACTTGATGAAGATTGCTTATGCATCACAAAAATCAGCTCATTCAGCGGCTTATTAAGTTGATGGCTTTTGTTTATGAATTACAAGTTTCAGGAAGCAAACTCCATAGGATTGTTGTAATGAGAACCATTACATAATTTTTTGTCACTAGATATTAATAGATCTTGTAACCAGTAATAGCAACAACAAATGCATTTTTCTGATACAGAATAATAATTATAGCTGAGCAATTTGCATCATAAATATAAATGTCACATAGGGCATTCTTAAATGCATAATATAAAATGCACACATTAATTAATTAGGGTATGCGCTCGAAGATGTACACTTTTAGAATAGGAATATGTATTTAGTATCAAATTGATGTCTTTTAGTTAGCATAAGAATAAAACTAGTGGTAGCGTCCAGTATCTCATTAAAAAGCATACTATTAATAATAAAGTGGACCCCCAATTGTTTCATTCTCGAAAAGTTACCTTTATAAAGGATTTAATAAATAGGAGCCTAAAAAAAAGTTATGGTATCAAAATTGTCCCAGAAATAACTTGGGAAGGTGATAATTGACCATGATTTCTACATAATAAAAAGGTTGGATGATAAGTTTATAAACAGTCACTTCAATTCATGAGTTCATAATATAAAACTGTTGCATTTTCAATCCTTCCTTCAACAGAATTGCAGATCTACAGCAAGAATTGCTAATAACTGTAAATTCATTTATAAATGTGTAATAAGAAGTACAGGCATTAATGTAAACATCAATAAAAGTACCATACAAAAGAATCATTACATTTTGTGCCTTAATGTTGCTTGGTATTGCATATAATTTTCAAGTATTCACTGTATCAGAAGCACTATTCAAGTTCCATAAATTTTTTCTATAAAAGGTTTAGTTGCAGGTAAATTCTAAGCAAGGATTACTATTAAGATGATAACTAAATTGTAAAAATATTACTACTTGCAGTGAAGTTGATGAAGACTAATAAGTCCCTAAAATCTAGTTTAAGACGGAAGCTGAACCAGAATCAATAAAGTATTGAAAGGGTTATTAAATAACCTGGATGGTATTGATTATTGATCTATATTATCTTGAAAATTAGCGCTGTTGCTAAGAAAGAGTAACTCTTCTCTAAAAGTCATTATTAATGGTTCTTGTTGTGCTGATTTAAGAAGAACCAGAAGTAAATTTATTTATGCTGTTAGAACAAGTTATTAAAAGGTTAGAGCATAGAATGCAATACGCAGACAAGGCTTCATATTGAAATAGTGCCAACAAGTCGCAAAAACAGACAAGATACATATTTTGGTTGCGTCTTGAGTTTTTGAGCCAGGTGCCATTGACTTAGCTATCAATAACCTACAGTCTTCGATATCTGATGCTTTTATCCAAACATTTTCATCCTAATGAAAAAGAGTACCAAAATATGATCAACGTACTGTAAGGATATAGAGCCAATCTCTTCACCCTGATGCAAATGATTTCTTTAAATTATGCAAGAAGATAGAAAACAATATAAGCCTAGGCAACCTTTTGCAAAAGGGATGGACTCTCTGAATCATATTAGGGGTTAGAATACTTATTGATGATTAATATATCTTTTCAGTCCTTTATTCTATCTAATACTTTTAATATCAATTGAAAATAATAAATAACAGGTTATGAAAATATTACCAAGATTAGAGGAGAGTAATTTTAATGTAATTGTTTAGATTATGTCTAATTAAGTTTATTCTTTTTTGAAATGTTATCTTTGTTATTAATTGTATCATTACCTTTTTATACTAACTATTAATAATCGTTATTATGACTAAACCTGTTTATAAATAGTATTAAATTAAGCTTACTGCACTGTTTAGGTTATAAATTTCTAGAAGTATGGTATAAAATTAAATCCTTATATTAATTTTTACCAATTGTTTATGACATCTCAAGAAATACTAAATATTTTAATAATATTAAATTAAAATGGTGTAATCACTTGATGGAAAACATGTAATGATCTAACTTCTGAAATGAAGATCAAAAAATTGAAACAAAAAACAAAAGTAATTAAAATTATACTTGTAATGTTTTTAATGAATATTCAAATTCACTTTTGCTTTAAGTCTTTTAAAAAGCAACTACCCTTTGATTTAAACAAAGGTTTTAAATCTATCCCTTCATAATTCATGAATTGTCCTTATAAAATAAGTGTTCCTGATGCTTGGAACAAAGGATTCTAGCATATTCTAAGTATTGTACAATAAGGATTAACTAAATAATAATTAATATTAAATACCATTTGGCAATAAGGAGTTATTCTGAAGAGGTAGGTTAAACTAGGCAAGCAAATCTTTATAGCTACTATCTGATTGAAGTATTTCCTTTGATGTTTTTATATCCCATAAACGGATAGAGTTATCTCTACTACCAGATGCTAATGTAGTACCATCAGGAGAGTAACAAATTGTAAAAACTGCACTTGAATGACCATCTAATTTGGCTTTTTATTATCCTACCTTAACATCCCATAAACGGATAGACTAATCATAACTACCAGATGTTAATGTAGTACCATCAGGAGAGTAACAAATTGAAATAACACTATCTGAATGACCATCTAATTTGGCTTTTTCTTATCCTGTCTTAACATCCCATAAACGAATTACTTAATAACCACCAGATGCTAATGTAGTACCATCAGGAGAGTAACAAATTGAAT
>CAJJDP010000072.1:393889-408147 GCA_905182995.1 Paramecium octaurelia
AAAAAAATTGTATTGACATAGGAATGTATTATTATTTAATCATAAGCGGATAGTCATTAATTTCAAAGTAAATCAGCAAATTTTTACTACTCTATTGAAAGGACAAACCAGGTTATACACTTAGAAGAAGCAGATTTAACAAAAAAAAAAAGTTTTAGACCCAAAAAAGATATTTTAAATCAAATTAATAAGAAGATTATTTATAATGTATTTGATTGTGATAATTTCACTTATATAATGATTGTTGATAGGTTTCTAAAATTCTTTAGATTAAAACAATAAATGTAAATCATATCGGATCAAGGCTCTTTATGCTTCTAAATTGGGATTTTAGATAATTGTAAACATTGTAATATTTTTGGTAGCTAAAGAAAATTGTAAAAAATTACCAATCTCTAAAAATAACATTATTTGCTAATTTCTAAGCTTAAAATTATGCTAAAATGTCTTTTTTAACGATTATTTGAAGAAAAAATTTCTTATCCTGTCTTAACATCCCATAAACGGATGGACTAATCATCACTACCAGATGCTAATGTAGTACCATCAGGAGAGTAACAAATTGAATTAACACAAATGAGAATGACCATCTAATTTCTTAAAGTCTATTTCACTTATATTTTTGAGTATATTGTAATTACACTTTAAGTGAGGTTGCTCTCTACTCTGCTTATTTGATAGATATTCAATGCAATCTGTTATTTTTTCAATTTTTAACAAATTCATCATCTTATTGATGAATGATCCATCAATATTCTTTGAATAAGATAATACTGAATACAAATCTTCCTTTCTTTTATATACTTTTAGCATTTCTTAAATAGGTTGAATGCTAGTCATTATCTTCTCCTTTAACATTTCTTGAAACTATTTAACTTCCTATTCCCACTTCAGCTACTCAACTTATAACTTACTGAAATATGAATTTTTCTCATCAATCCTATCTCTTAAATTTTTCTCTTCTAAAATTGATACCATAAATTCTAAATCAGAATAAAAGGATACAGCAATGTTAGTATTTGTGTTGATAAGATTAGAAAATGATTTATTTTTATTTTCTATTAAAATCATATATTTAATTGATTGATTCGAATAATTATACCCATATTTAGTTCATAATGATTTATGTTAGAGAGAGCACCAATTTGACTATATTTTTCTATACTATAATTTCAGACTCCTAATCAACCTTAAATTGCTTTAATTTATATAAAACCATTTTCGGAAATTCATCAATCGACATGACTTATTTAATATCCACTTTATGTTCAAGAAGGCATTTAACACATAGTTTCCGTTAACATGAACATTAGTGAGGAGCAATACATATCAGCGAAACTTGATTTTCAAAATGATAAGTACAATTCATTCTTTTATTTATTTTATTGAATTTCTATTACTCTATTTTGAGTTTTATACTATAAATCAAAAATTTATCTTGCACATTTTTTTGGAAGAAATGCAATAGTGTTATGATTTGAAGTTTGATTGAAATTATGTCGATGAAAACTCATAGTTACTTACTGAATTTTTAAAGTATATAGAATACTAATAAAACAGATTATAATTCTTCTAAAAAAACAATATTTTATAACCATGATGAAAATTTGCTTTTTATTTTTTCCGTTTAAGAAACTACTTCCTCTCAAACCACTCCCATCACTTCTCATAATATCTATAATTATGAATGAAATGAAATATGAATTTATAATTTTATTTTTAAAATTCTAGTTTTTCCCTAATATTAACCACCTCACTTGACAATTATAGACCTTCTCCACATTTTAATATGTATTAAATTAAGCTGTCACCATCATTTTAACATATATAACCTACTCTAAATTACATGTGATGTTGATAATTAGCTTCACTAATGGTTATGAATCACGGCTGTGAAAGTTCGAGTTCTACGTTAATCAAAAAACATGAAACTAAACTATGTCCGTTTACTTAATAGCCTCCTTCAAATTGAATGCCATTTCGATTGGGCAAAATTTCACCAATTGTAACTTTTTATGATATGAAAATGCTTTTTAATCAAAGGACTTTATGTACATTAAGTGAGTTTAGTCTGATACAATATTCTTTAGTGTATTATGAATGTTCTTCAACTATATTATTTGTTTTTCTATTATTAATAATTACAAGATACATTTGTAATTTTCGTTTTCCTTAGAGTAAAAGTTCTTGAGTATAAGAATTTATGACTTAAATGTTAAATAGTCTTTATTTTATAGATATTGGGCCATATTTTCTAATACTTTAATTTCCTGATCCATTTTTTTTAAAAGTCTATTCAAATAAATTGTCTAGTTGCTTAGAGATTTCTTTGAATTATTTCATTAATTAATTGTAAACTTGCATGGATTCATTCAGAATTTAGTTAATTTCTGTGAATCGAATACAATTATTAAAATGTTCTGAATGAGTAGTATTTAAACATTTATAACAATATTGTGTTGCATTCTAACATTCCTGATTTAAACAAAATCCCATAATTTCTTCATTTTCATGTTTTAGATATTTACATTTAAAGAGATATATCCATAATAATCCAAAACCAAATAATTTATTTATTATTTTCTCATACTCTAATATCACAAACTTGTAATACAATATTTAATCAAATTTTGTATTAATTTTTTCTTTATTTTAAGATATATGATTATTGATTATAATTCTATTCAAAATTTTATTTAATATAAGGCTTCTATATTAAAAATAATTTATAGTTATGTATGAAATTCTAAATTTCCATTCCTAGTGTTTATCTAATTAGATATGAATTAGAATTTTTTTCAATACAGATATTCTTATTTTATTTATCTCTTTAAATTTCCTTTTATTAGACTTTCTTTATTTTAGAAATTGTTTGAACTTATTACCTATCTGTAAATATTATTATTTTTTCCCATTGAATGAAACTATAATTAATCTTGAAGTGTAAAATAAAGTTTATATTAATATAGAAATGATACTAGGAACCAAAAAATTAGCTTTCTTATTTAATTATAAATTCACAATAATGTGGCTAGATTACAATCTAAGGAAATTCAAATTCTTATTTTTTGTTACTACTGATACTAATTACCTGTGATTGTTAAATTAAAAGACCAAAAATATGGTAAACTTTCTCATAAGAATTTCCTATTATTTCTAAAGGAGATTTCGCTGTTCTATTAAGCATTTAGCAGTATATTTATACATTTATATATCAAGTTTTAATCAAAACAAATAATTTAAATTCATTATTACCTAATAAGCAATTTAGGATCTAAAATGTAAAACAATAATTGTTTGTTTATGTTTAATAAGTTCAAGGTAGACTAAAATGGCATCATGTTTACAAAAAAATTTATGATAAAATTTACAGGGGTATATTTATCAAAAGAATAATTCCAATTTTTAAATTTCTCACAAATATTGATATTAAGAATAATTATGTTGAACCATTTACTTAAATATTATTCAAATAATTTTTTCCTTTCATCATAATTACTCATTGTTACTTTAGAAGTCTAATGACTCATATTCATTTTACAAGTTAGCTAATTCTTCTCAGGCTTCTTAAAATTCACCTTCTTCCATACCTTCACTTATATACCGATGCACAAATGCTTTTTTAGCAAACATTAAATCGAATTTATGATTCAAATTAGAATACACTTCTGATATCGCAGATAAATTGGAATTCATGCAAACTGCTTTTGTTACTTTAGCTAAATCATCTTCTGTCAATATTGGAGGGGGTGGTTAGGAATTTACAATTATTTTCATTCCTGTTGGAGTCCAATCGAAAAACTATACTGTTTGTTTGGATATTAGCAGCATGTATAGCATTACCTATATCTTTTAGGACAATATCTCCACTGTATAATAATTATATTCCTAGATATTTCCCATTACCTGGATTCCATTTGGCCATCATATTATCAATTTCAAAAGCTGAAATCGTTACTTCCACAGTTGATAGCTATTAATGATAAATTTAAGAAGTTTTTATAATAGGGGAATAAGAACAAAGTATGAAATGTAATCTTTAATAGGGGGACCAAATATTTAGAACTCTGATATTTCTCCATTGAAAGATTGAAAGATTAACCAATTCTTAAAGGAAGTGTTAACGCTGAAATAAATATACCCTATAATTCGATTTAAATTAGAGTAGGATGGTCTTTCAATATCTTATTTGTTTGTACATATATCATATATTGCATTACATCCAAAACGGACATACATCAGTGTGATTAATTAGGAATGGGTAGCAAATATTGAATTATAAGGTTCTACCACAGCATGAGATAATTAGGGAGAAGGAAAAATTGTGAAATCTAATATTTATATTTTTTCATAATCGACTCTTAATTTTTCTAATAATAATGATCCAGAGCCTGAACCAATTCCTCCTCCGATAGAGAGGTAAATCAAAATTCCTTATAAATCGTCACAATTTTCAACTAATTTTCGTAATCTATCCAAACAAATATCTACAGTTTTATTGCCGATTGTATAATACCCTCTCGCAAAATTATTTGAAGAGTTTTCCTAACCTGAAATTAGTTATTAAGATTTGAAATGTGTGTCGAAAACTCCCACTTTCTATCTCATTAATTACTGTTGGTTCCAAATCATAATAAATTGACCTTTGAATTAATAATCCATTAAATTTTTCCAAAAAAATCTTTTTTTAGCATCATCTTCTGCTTTTATTGTTCCCCCAATATTATTTATTCCGTTTAATTAGACACCGTATTCAAGACAGAATAATTTCCAACTAACCTATCCAAGTTGAATTTCTGCATATCCAACATAAATAGAAACTATTTCTCTCATTTGAACTTCTTATATGCTTTTAGAAAAAAATAATATCAATTTTAATGCTTTTAAATTGAAACAGACTATTAAATTAACATATTAGAAACAAATTCAATTCTACTTATTTAAAATATAATTATATATTGTCCTATTTAGAAGTTTGAAATTCATCATTCTATTCAAGATCCAGAGCTGTTTGAATACTTTTTAATTAGATATGGATTAATTGAAAATTTTGAAATAATAACTCTGCCTTTACATAATAAGCTCATAAATATCATAATATGGTTTGCGTAAGATTATTATTTAAAATAAGCCTATCATTTGAAATTTTTTCTTAAAGCATAAATAATTCTATTAATTTGGGAAAATTTTTCAATTATTTTATTTATTTACTTTCTACCATTAATTCCCAGTATTCGATATATTCTTTGCTAGAATTGCCTACACATGCTTTGCACTCTTTCTAATAAACAAATCAGCCAAAATATAATTTTTTATAGGTTTTGAATCAACATTTCACCATTTCTTACTCAAATCTGCTCCTAGCTTGGAAGCTGCGACAAACATTATTACAAATAATTTTAACCTTATCATCAATATATGGTGATTTTTCTTGAAAAGTTTGGAAGTATAATAGATTTAATTGAACTGATTAAATTATTAATCCAATAAATTATAATTTTAATAGTTTGTCTTTGGGAAAACAAACTCTTTGATGTTTATAGATATCCAAAGATCATTTTTTGATTCTGAGAACAAGCATTTGTTTGTATGCATCTAAGACTGTTTTTATAGTTATCTATATAACTTTTCAACATAATAGACTAACTTCAAGGATTATTTGTAAAGGTCTAAATTTTATTAGGAAATTTTTAAACTTTGAATTAGCTCCAAAATATGATTCATATAGTTAGATACAATATGAACTTCAATCGATATATGGAACGGCTGCTTATACTTTTATCAAGGTTATTTATCAGAAATTTCAGTTTCAAAGTAAGCACTTATTCCAGATTTTACATCTTATGGATCTTTTTTTTAATGCTAATTTAAACATATTCAGCTGTCCTCGAGAGCCCTGTGACAATTATCGAACTTAATTTATTACTGATAACTCTTTGTTCTCAATGAAATTATCCTGTGCTACTTGCCTGATACTTCTGCGAAAAGTTACAATATTAGTAAAAAAGTACTGATGACAATGCTTGAACAAGTTCTTGACTTGAATGCTTTCAATTTTCGCTAAAACTTCTACACTGTAGCATAATTAATTAAACTTGTGATTCATCCCATACGAAAATCTGCACCGCAGGTTCATACAAGTTTATTCTTTTGTTGACACATATTATGCTCTTATAGTGAATAAGGTAAACATTTTTAAAATACGTTTATTGCTTGATATCTACCCTTGGAGCAAACGCTCTGCCTTTTTATATAATTTCTTGCCAATAATAAGAGTCTTTCAACTTAGATAATAATCTGTTATGACTTTTTGTATTGATGGTGGCAAAACCAGTATGGCTGCAAATGCTTGATCTATATTATTTTAATTGCATCACTTGTATTACTGCACAATTAGTATCTCCAGTTACATAATGTATAAATGTGCAATTCTAACTTAATAATATTGATGAGAGGGGAGCCTTTTATGCTATTTCAATGTGTTGATTACATAGGGCTACTTCTAAATAAGTTTATATCACCGAGTGCTTAATCTTTTGACCCCTAATTTTGTTCTGGAATCATCAACTTTCCTTTTATTGAGCTTGACTATTTTTGGTTCTATTTTCCTGGATTGATTGAAGATGTAGCATCCCCTCTGATTCTTATGTTCTAACTAATGTTCAACATGTGATGTAATAATTGTTTATTTTCTTTACTTCAAAGCTATATTTATTATGTCATTCCTAAGCTTCATGTGCAAATGCTTACTTAAATCGCTTTTGTACAATCATTTTATTGCTTCATTTTAACCTAAACCAGTTTTTATACCTTAATGAAGGATGAAATATACATACTTTGGAAGAAATCTTATATGTTCTGCATTGACTCATACTTAGGTAATAAAGTTTACTAAGCTGATAAAATCCTTCAGAATTTTATATTCCGTGCATCAGATATAATATTCCTTCATACTCATTTGAATATATGATAAAAGTTTTTCAATATTTAGATGTGCTGAGATAGTTCATGCAAAATTAGCAATTTCTTAATTACATTTTTTAGCATAATAATACATCCATATTTTCTATAAAATGAGTTTTGAGATTTTTATTACAGAGAAAATTCTCATGATTTATCTAAAATGGCAAATTTGATTAGAAAAATTTTAATTTCTAAAAGTTGATAGTTAATTTTGATCAAAAAAGTGCTTGATAACACTAGCCTAAATTATTTTTTTTAATTTAATAATTATATCATGATGATATCGCTTTAGTTTTTAAGAAATGATTAATTTAATTCATTTTTATCTCTTGAGTAGTTATTTCACTTTTTGTCTAATATATATTCAGAATTAAACTATTTGAACTTACTATTAAGTTTAATTGCTTTATCCTCACATTCTACAATTATTTCTAAAATCTATCTGCTTCTTTTTATAATGAAATTTTAGTTTTGCTTGAGATTTATTAGAAACATAATCTCTTTGATGTTTTTGAGTGTTGAACTTTGCATAATCTTACTTTTCCTCTCTAATGCTTAAACATTTTTTATTTTTTTTGATTATAATTAACTTAAAATAAATGAGCATGTTATTAAAGAGTCTATTTAAGACCAAAAATGATTATAACTAAAATTAGTTGAATTTTTATAGAACTGAAATTTGCTGTCATCAATTAAAATGAATTTGTAGATATGTGACNATGCTTGATCTATATTATTTTAATTGCATCACTTGTATTACTGCACAATTAGTATCTCCAGTTACATAATGTATAAATGTGCAATTCTAACTTAATAATATTGATGAGAGGGGAGCCTTTTATGCTATTTCAATGTGTTGATTACATAGGGCTACTTCTAAATAAGTTTATATCACCGAGTGCTTAATCTTTTGACCCCTAATTTTGTTCTGGAATCATCAACTTTCCTTTTATTGAGCTTGACTATTTTTGGTTCTATTTTCCTGGATTGATTGAAGATGTAGCATCCCCTCTGATTCTTATGTTCTAACTAATGTTCAACATGTGATGTAATAATTGTTTATTTTCTTTACTTCAAAGCTATATTTATTATGTCATTCCTAAGCTTCATGTGCAAATGCTTACTTAAATCGCTTTTGTACAATCATTTTATTGCTTCATTTTAACCTAAACCAGTTTTTATACCTTAATGAAGGATGAAATATACATACTTTGGAAGAAATCTTATATGTTCTGCATTGACTCATACTTAGGTAATAAAGTTTACTAAGCTGATAAAATCCTTCAGAATTTTATATTCCGTGCATCAGATATAATATTCCTTCATACTCATTTGAATATATGATAAAAGTTTTTCAATATTTAGATGTGCTGAGATAGTTCATGCAAAATTAGCAATTTCTTAATTACATTTTTTAGCATAATAATACATCCATATTTTCTATAAAATGAGTTTTGAGATTTTTATTACAGAGAAAATTCTCATGATTTATCTAAAATGGCAAATTTGATTAGAAAAATTTTAATTTCTAAAAGTTGATAGTTAATTTTGATCAAAAAAGTGCTTGATAACACTAGCCTAAATTATTTTTTTTAATTTAATAATTATATCATGATGATATCGCTTTAGTTTTTAAGAAATGATTAATTTAATTCATTTTTATCTCTTGAGTAGTTATTTCACTTTTTGTCTAATATATATTCAGAATTAAACTATTTGAACTTACTATTAAGTTTAATTGCTTTATCCTCACATTCTACAATTATTTCTAAAATCTATCTGCTTCTTTTTATAATGAAATTTTAGTTTTGCTTGAGATTTATTAGAAACATAATCTCTTTGATGTTTTTGAGTGTTGAACTTTGCATAATCTTACTTTTCCTCTCTAATGCTTAAACATTTTTTATTTTTTTTGATTATAATTAACTTAAAATAAATGAGCATGTTATTAAAGAGTCTATTTAAGACCAAAAATGATTATAACTAAAATTAGTTGAATTTTTATAGAACTGAAATTTGCTGTCATCAATTAAAATGAATTTGTAGATATGTGACTATATGTAAACTTTTCATCCTAAACTTTTTTTTTAAATTTGTCGAAAGTTTTTATCAGAGTTTTCCTTACCTATTTAAAAGAGAGAATTGTTGAATATGCTTGTTGGACTAATGATACTTTGATCTGTGTAGTTATAAAAAGTTCGCCATCTCAAAAAATAAACCTATTCTGAAATTAGAAATTAAGTTTGATGTAACATGACCAACTTATTTACTTAGGGTAAAGTAAACATATTACTAAACTAAAAATCTCATAAATATAATTTAAGAAGAAGATGTCAACTAATTTTAAAGCAAATTTTGTTAAAATTTCAATTTATTCTACTCCTCTTATTTACTCACATATATCCTGTCCTTATATCAAACACAATCAGCAAATCATCATATTGACTCCAAAATAAGTTACTTACCAGTCATTATTAAATTCATTACTTAAAAATCCTATTCTCAATTTTCATCAAGTTTTCTATTTCATTAAAACCTCCTCCAAATAAATATAAGTTTTAATAGTTACATATGGTTCATTTCTCCTCTTAAGTTATTTGCATAGTCTCACTATATCTTAAAACAATCAATTCATTCCACCCTTCACTTTCCTTCACTCTATCCAAATACTCCACTATCACTTTCAATTAATTTCTACAACACTTTAACCGTATAAATGGACTTAGATCTTCACTTCGATGTAAAGTATTTCATTTACTAATTTTTTGGCTTTTTTTATCATCGATAAATTTAATCCATTAGTCAATATTTTTAAGAATTACCAACCCACTTTTCAAATGTTCCGTCACAATAACAATTACATTTTTATATATACTTAAAAAGATTTCAGCTGATCATTTACAAATGAACTTTCCCCTTACTAATAACATGATCTGACTGCCAATTTTTGATGTTAATATAATTCCATAAATTCCTCTAGCACCTAATATTTGATATCATAATTGTTAGAATCAAAAGAAAAATTTATACAAAAAGATGAATTTATAAAACTCTTATTTTAGCAAATCATCATAAAATGAGAGAATTTAGAAATTATTTGTTTAATCTAGAGATATTAGCTATTAAATTACAATTTCTACTGCTAATGAATAAAAAAATTATAAGCGTTATTAAAGTAATCACACTATTTTAATACACATATATGTCACCCTGCTAATATACATTATTTTGATATTCATTTTTTTTAAAATCTAAGAAATCATTTCACTTTATTTGACTCAAAAAATAAGAAGAAATTATTAGATAAATAATTTTATATCCAATGTACTTTGTAGAATATTAATTTTGTTTATAATTAATAAAAATTAAAGAAAATTAGGTTTAACAAAACTGAGTTTTTGATAAAAATATTTGATTAATACCAAAAACCTAAAATTTAGTGAATAGTCAGAAAATTAATTGAAAAACAATTAGAGTTGTAACTATTCTATTGGGTAAAAATGAAGGAATTAACTACTATTACCAATTAAAGGAACATCAAATATTAAAATAGTTTTGATAAATGAATTAGAGTGAAAAAAATTAAATCAAACAATATTGGCCTCAAGAAGTGGATGACAATAATGCTTTAAGTGAAAAAAAAAATTAATAAAATTCATTTATAATTGAAATAAAGTCTTTTCAAACAAATTGAAGAATTTTGTCTTAATAGAAAACTCTCCCTGATAGAATTAAACTTAATTTGAAAAGATGTGTAGATTTGTAATCAATCATGATTGCTTGCTGATTTACTAATCAATACTATTTATCGTAATTCCAATGGCTAAGAATCTACTTCTACAGATTCTACAGGTTTATAATTAAACTATTCTTCTCCTTATGGCCAGAAATATACAATTATTTATTTGACATTTCGCTCCTAACTGATGGGTTTGGTATAGAGCTTCATCCAAAAATTATTATTACAACCTTCTTCATTTTATTGATCAATATATTAATTATTAAGAACTGTAAATTCATCTTATCAAATAGTGTTGATCAATCATTTATAGAGATACAGAAAGATATGCAATACCTAATTAAAATATTATTCAAATTAAAAATAAATATCAAAAACTATTTTGTACCTTACTTTAATTTTATCACTTATTCAACTTACATTTATTTTGAACTGTTATTCAGTATAAACACTTATATATGGTCGATTTCAGCATTATATCAATTACATCACCAGATCTTTTGCGTCAAACTAGTAGGGATAATTAAATAGCATTATTTCTTGAATTATCAGATTTTGCTCAATTCTTTACTAAAGAGCAATATCAAACATTTCTTATATTCAAAGCAAATCTCACCTTATATTAAGGGCAGAACTTCATTATCAATAGATATATTATTCTCAATGTTATAATCAAAGGACATGTGACCTAGCCAGAATTAACGCTACTAATGTCTCTTTTATAAACATTTTTGAGAGTTGTTAGCCCCAAAGATAGTATTACTTTTTCCATCTATTTGTGTCACTCAACATCTGATGAGCGATTTAACCTATATAGAGTTGTTACACATGTCTACTTAGATGAAGATTTTGAGACTGTAGCAAACTATTTACTATTTGCTGTAAAAATTCAGATACATGTGTATATATTACATCTAAATTAAGGCTACTTTTTAGAGGCTAGAGGCTATATGACCCTATTACAGAGATGACCTTCTAAACTGAAGTAATTGCAAATCTTTTTTTTATAACCTAAGTTTTCTCAAAAATCACTTTAGAATAATGGATGCTTGGTCTGTGTAATGCCTATGATAATCTTTTTTCAATAAGCTATGTTCTTCACACCAACATAACCTTATACTAAATTTATAGCTGTAAATTTACACAACCCAAATTTATTATTAAGAGTATATATATTTTCTGTGCGTGCAGATGAACTATAAATTACCTAAGACAACTAATCGAAACTCAACCATTAGAATATTATCTGCTAGACTGTAGGAGCCCGTAAATTAGCATAGAATTGAGTTTCTCAAATTTTATTGCAATGAGCATCATTAGCTAATTCAAACTGATGCTCAAATAATGACTTAATCTAGCCCGACGAGATGGCTATTGTTTTTATATTCAGGTTAAAATCAATGATATCCTTTATACATCGTCCACGAATATCCAACTTAATTTGTGCATCTTCTGCGATTTGTTAATCTTGTGCATCCAGTTTGTATCCTGATGAGAGTAAGCATGTGTTTCTTTTGATGCAAATTGAATTAAAGTACTAAATCGTAGGACTGGTTCTTGTATATCAAATTAATATAAAAATAAATATGGATATTTCCTTGATTATGTCTAAAAATGTACTACATCTCAGAAAAACGATGCTTGCATGAACTTAGAGGATTTCGGTGAGCAATGTCTTTCGATAACACAATTTGGAAAAGTATTACATTTCAGAACAGAATGCATATTTTTTCGAAGAATTTATAATGAAATGTTCTACATGTGATTAGCATAATATCCTTAATGGAGGAATAGAACTTAAATTTTTTTATGGAAATTAAATTTACTTGTATTTATGCAGGTTAATGTTTATCATCTCTTCAAACATATCATATGCACCACTTGTTTATAACTGCTTGAAGCACTACAATGATGAGTTTTTAAATTATTAATACTCCTAGAATCTGTTTCGAAAAATGCATAAATTTGATTGCACCTGTTTATGCTCCTTTTTTGAACGAAATGATTTGCTTGAAAACCTCATATTAAGCAGTATGTTAAATTTATCCATACAGTTTAACTAATTCATCAGAAAAAAGAATAGGAAGTTTGATTTGAAAAACTCAAACTGTTGCAGGAGGAAGTCTGTTTATTTTATTTCTGTAGTCATAGCCTCCTATTTATGAAGAAGCATTCCATCTTAACAAGAAAAGATATTATCATCTGAAGACATTTCTGCTACTGAATTGATATTGTGCAATCTACCATTAAAACCAATTATGTTTGGCTGCATATAGTAGTAATCTCAAATACTTCAGTTCATAACAATCAATACAATACTTAAATGGGAATGTTAAGTTCATAATCTGGAGAGAAATGCAAAATATTGTCTTAAAGTTGATCTAGACAAAACCAGTCTTATTTATTTAATTCAAAATACTAAGCGATACCCTACATAATAACTTCAATTAAACTAGAGATAGATGAAATTTGAGATCGAGGATCTTACATAGCTAAGAATCCTCTTAACAAAACCCATTGTTCATAACCTTTTTCTGCGCCCGCTTATACAATAACAACAAACACTTTCCCAAACTATCAGTTTCTTTTACACAAATTAGTGTAGAGTTTGCAGTCAAGAATGATATGGCTCCATCATTTTTTAAATGTATTTAGCAACATTCTTTAGATTTTTGAACGTATTCAGTCAACTTCTCTTCACTGAGTAATTATTTAATTCTTCTTAAAGTCTTTCCTACTTTATTATTAAGATGTTAAAAATATCAACCGCATTTTTATTTTTTTCCAATTATACTTTTATAAAATAGGTATTACCTCTGACACAATATATTGTCAACTAAGTGCAAAATATTTTTCAGTTCTAAATCCAGCCAAACTTCTTTGCTAATGATGTCGCATAAGCTCAAATTCAGATTTTACAAGGACACAAACAGTCCTTATTGATACATTTTATTTAATAATAATAATCAAAATCATTAAATGAAAATGACTTGGTTATAGAATTGCGAATAATCTATGGCTCCCTTTCTGAGACACTAAGAGGTATATGTGGGAGTCTGCTTAGCATATATTTACTTCTCAATCAGGACTTTATCTTTCAATCAATTTTTTTAAGTTAAGTTTCAGACTAGAGCTAAAACCAGTTTTAATCTGCTTCTTTCAACAATCCTCATGGCATATCGATGTAACACTAACCCATCCAATTCCGAATACTCCAGTGCCTAGAGGTAAGCCTTACTATAAACTGTGCTTGTATAATTGAACCTTCCTTTGATAATATATTGGCCACAATCTGCATCCATAAGGTTTTAATTGTAAAAAAGCTATTTATTCCCTATTAAACTTTCTATCGCATATCTATCTCCTGAGTTTCTCATATCTCTTACATTCATTCTGAGGTACTTGTACGGTTTTACAACTTATCCAATTCTCCCAATAGGAAGCTCTTACGTCAACATTCTTCTGTTAACTGCATCATTTTTCAGTTGGAGTCACCGTTCCTCTTCCTCTTAAATATCTAGGCTAATTCATCTATCCCAAAGAACTAGCTTTGACG